>CM076583.1:820752580-820913346 GCA_034641835.2 Pinus albicaulis
CAAGACATTCTCTGGACATTTGAAAGTGGGGTGCACTGGAAGATACTCCCAAAGAATTTGGAAGTGGTGTACACTATCAGATACTTCCTGGATATTCCCCTCACATTTGGAAGTGAGGTACACCAAAATATACTCCCTATACATTTGAAATATGGTGCACTAGAAGATATTCCCTATATGTTTTGAAGCAGGGTACACCCGAGGATACTCCCGAGACATTTGAAATGGATTTTAGTGGAATATATTCCTAAGATGGTTGGAAGTGGGGTACATGAGGAGATACTCCACAGACATTTAACACATGTTACACATGAGGTTATTTCTCATAGTTTCAAAGAATGGTTTCCAGGATGCATGCCATAGGGTGATGGAACCCAAACCCATGAATGGGTCAATAGCTAATATACAAAATCCAAGTGCGAGTGTGAGGCTTGTTAGAACTACCACATGTATGAGTGGTGACCTGAATCCTTATAATTTGTTAGGACGTAAATGGTTGTATCCTTTGATCTAGTGGTCAGATTGAGGTTAAATTTTATGTTACTCAAATTTTCTTGGTGAGAATAATGAAATGGTGGTGTATAAGTTTTAAGTCATTTAATGAGATCAAAAATTTCAAACCCCATTTCCATAATGCTACCTTGTATTTTGTGTTAGCATAGTAAAAACCTCCTCTTAACTTGTGATGTGATGAGGATTGGAAGGGGGTGTGTTACAATGTTGTATTAGAGAAACAATTTAAGAAATTGGGAATGGATAATCTCATATGAACATACTAGGTGATTGATTTATATCCATGATAGTATTGATCGATTAATTTTCCTTTTATGATGACTGGACAATGTTGTAATGAATGGGCTATAGGCTTGTTGACTAAACATTGTTGCATGTTGATTGATATGTTGTGGATTGATTTTTGTATCTAGGTATCATAAGGAAATATAAAAGCATGAGAAGTAGATTTTTCCAACATGTTATGAACAGAACCTAATAAGAATTTCAATAATAATGACTTGGGAAAATGAAAAAAGAGGATGCTTCAAAACTATTAAACACTCTTACAATTCTAAAAGATAAAATAAGAAGATATAAGGAAGAAAATGAAACTATTATTAGAGACCAAGAAAAAGTAGATGGAATATTATTGCAAATCTTATGCAAATTAAAAAGTGAAATACTACAAGAATTTGGCGCTAGCCATCACTACAAGAAAATGTTTAAGAAATTCCCTTAGAAATATACAAGCACAAGGGAATGATAAGAACACAATAGGAATCCTATCAAGAGAGAGGAGATGCATAAGAATGAAAAAAAATTACTCAACTTCCTAGAAAGGGAATTAAGATGTCCTAGGCAATCATCAGATAGTGCAGCTACCAAATATTACCATGAAAGGAGGAATAGAAAGACTTCCATGAAAGTGTAATTCAAGAAATCTAAAGCCCCAAACTTTAATGCATAGGTAAAGAAATCATAGGATGAAGAAGCTTGGCTTTTGGGAATAAAGAAGTACATTAGGTTGCATGGTTGTACCAAGAACCTAAAATCCAAGGTGGTTGTTTTTAGAATGAAGGGAAAAGCTGATATATGGTGGGATTATGTGAAGAACATCAAATACATCAAAGAGAATTAGCTAAAATGAAGGAAGTTTGAAAAGTACTTCCTAGAAAAGTAACTATTTGAGAAATATTATGATAGTATAACCAAGGAGTTTTATGAGCACAAATTGAGTAATAATACACCTCAATAATATATGAGAAATTCCTTGGAGCCACTAAAGTATCTACCTTACATAAATTATGAGAATAAAAAGCTTTAGAGATATGTTAGCAAATTACCACATGCATACTGAGACAAAATTGAATTCAATGATCTTCGGAATTTGGAGGTGGTCATATGAAAGAACAAGAATTTTTATGAACAGTATAAGCATAAGACTGAGGCTTGAGCTAAATACAGGAATAAAGTAAAACGAATAAAAAGTAGAAGGTTTAATAACTTCAGTAAAAGCGAGCATCGGAAAAAATCTTCTATCAGTAGAATTTAGCCCCAGAAATCATAGAAAGAAAATTTAAAAGGTGGTTATGAGTGTTGGGAGTGTGGAGAAAACCACCTAAGTAGAAATTTTCACTTGGCTATATAAGTTTGGTGAAAAATTTCCACAACACATATGAGGCATCACGCATGAATGATGTGGCCGAGAACATTGCCAAAACATATGAAACGTTGGATAATAGACAAGCATACTAGAACACAATGATCATTCAAATGGAAGGTGTGATGAAAAAATCTCTAATCTTAGTTGTTATTGACTGAGGATCCAACTTCACTTATATAATTCCTAATATTGTGGAAAATTTTGAATTGCCAAAGAAAATACATGGGGAATCATGGCTTGTTTAATTGGACACTTGAACAAAGAGAGGAATAACATAGATGGTCGAATCCTACCCTGTACACCTTGAGAGCATCACTACAACAATTAAATTTAATTTGTTGTGTTCGAGATCATATGATGTCTTGATATATATGGATTGGTTCATAGCCCATTGGACTAAGGTGGATTTTTACAGCAACGTGCTTATGAGTGATGAGGGTGACCCAATTGCACTACAAAGCATAAAAAGGTCAATAATATTTAGATTGATATTCTCGGTGCAAGTGAATAGGAAGGGTTGTTCCCTTTATTCCATTCAAATCACAGAGGAAAAATGAACCAATGAAAACCTCTTTGCAAATTATCTGAATCTGATTCAATATAGTGATGTATTTATACATGAGTTTTTCGGAATTTACCCGAGTCAAGACATTGAATTCAAATGGTATATTCATCCAAGTATACCACTTTAGGGATCCCCTACACTATTTGTTACGAAAATATATGGATAACAACCCTCGCACTATGTATGTGTATTTGACTATAGGAAGTTAAATAAAGTCAATATGAAGAATAAGTACATATTAGTCAAGAATGATGATCTTTTTGATCAATTAAGAGCGGCTACAATGTTCTCTAAGATCAATATAAGGTCATGTTACCACCCAGTAAAAATCAAGGAGGAGGAAATTCACAATATCACTTTCAGAGCAATTTATGGCCATAATAAATTCATGGCTATCCCACTTGTACTTACAAATTCTCCAAAAAATATTATGTGCCTGATGAGCAATGTACTCAGTTCATTCTTGGATAAATTTATGTTAGTATTTATGGATGACATCCTAGTGTATTCAAGGAATGAAAAGTATCGTGAGGACAACCTAAGGGTTTTTCTAAAATTGATGATAGAAAAAAATTTTATGCCAATCTTAGCTAGTATGAGTTTCTCAGAGTTTTTCCAAACCCAGGTTCACTACTTGGATTATGTAATATCAAAGGAGGGAGTGGTTGTGGATCTAGAAAAAATAAATACTGGATTGGCCATGCACCAAAATTTGATAGAGGTAACATCATTTATGGGATTCACTTCTTACTATCGAATATTATTTTGAAATTTCTCAAAAATTTGACATCTGCTCACTCCGCTGCAGAGAAAAGGAGTAAAATTTCAATGGAGATTTAAACGTGTAGCTAGTTTTAATGAACTAAGGAATTTACTCACCCATGCACCTATCTTAAGAATTTTTTATCCAAAAAAGGATTTTATTGTTTGCGATAATGCTTCTAAGGAAGGAGGTGGTGGAGTCCAGATTCAAGAAGGCCATTTGATCTACTATGAATCTAGGATGTTGAATGAGCATGAAAGGAACTATGTCACCTATGATGCATAGCTGGAATCCATTGTGCACACAATAAAATTGAAGAGACATTACCTGTTGGGGAGAAGGTTTACATTTCTCACTGATGAGGATAGTCTAAAATATTTTTTTGATCAACCCAAACTAAATTACAAACAAGCAAGGTGGTTGGAAATTTTTAGTGAACTCAATTTTGAAATTAAATAAATTAAAGGAAAACAAAATAAAGTGGGAGCTTCACTTCAAATAATTTTGCAAGAATTTCTCTTGGGAACCATAATCACCTACACTTTTCACCTCAAACAGAATTAAAAAAGGGTTGATGAATTATGAACATTATCGAATTGTGAAGAATTGTTGGAAACAACAACGAGATGGGTCAGTGAGAAGAATTTATGATCTCAATGACGATGGGATCATAACATTTAGGAACAAGAAGCATGTACCCAACGTGAATGAATTAAGGAATCTCATCAAGTATGAGTTCCATAAAATACCTTAGTTAGGTCATCATGGGTACCAAAATATGATGACATAGAGGAAGACATAATACTTTTGGCGAGGAATGGAGAAGGATATTGTGTCGTACCTTGCCAAATGCTTGGAATTCCAACACTTAAAGGTGGAGTATAGGAACCTAGCTGGAATTCTTCAGCCAATTCAAATTTGGGAATGGAAATGGAATATTAAATCCATGAAATTGATTACATGATTTCCCCTAACAACTCGATATCATGATGCTATAATTGTGGTAGTAATTAAGCTGACATAGGTGGCTCACTTTATTGTTGTCAAGTCTACACATAAAGAAATACATATAACCCAAATATTCATAAAAGAGATAATAAATTTAAATGGAGTTCCCAAAACGATAATATGAGACACATATGCCATGTCATTCCAAAATTTCTGAAGACATTGTTCAATTGATTTGGAAATTAGTTAGCCTTTACCACCCCTTACCTTATGTGTTGAACCAATGAGGAAAGAGAGAAGACTATATTCCACTTATAGAATTTGCATACAACAATGGCTACCATGATTTACTAGCAATGAGCCTTTTTGAGGAACTTTATGTGAGGAAACTAAATAGCTATATTATTTGGTATGATCGAGGGACTAGATACCTTTTTGGGTTATATTTACTAAAAGAAATGGATCACAAAAGGATTAGGATTATACACAAGTTAAATGCTACCTATGATAGATAGAAAAGTTATGCAGACCAACCAACACTACAAAAATAATATAAAGTGGGAGAGAATGTTTATCTCTATATTAATCCAAAAGGAAGTTGATTGAAAATGGGCTCATGTGCCAAGTTGGCAACAAAATATGGTGGATCATTTCATATTTTGTAAAGAGTGGAGTTTATGGCCTATAGATTGGCCTTGCCACCCATAGTGAAAGCTCCTAATATTTCTCATTTTTTCTTGATTAAGAAATATGTTCATGATATTAATAATGTTATTTATTATTTTGTAATACACATGGATTGAGAGGGAGAGTTCCAACAAGAACCACTATGCATGGTGGCCCATAGACAAATCATGTTACAGAATAAAAAAATATAGTAGATCAGGGTGCAATCGAATTAGTTTGAGCCCAATGAAGCCACTTGGGTGAATAAAGATATCTAAGATCGATCTATATATATATATATATATATATATATATATATATATATATATATGAAGCTCAATTTAATGTGAATTGTTGCACTAACACTCTTGAGGTAGGAAATACATAGGTACAACTATCTTTATTAGTGTCGTGTACCCTAAGTAGCATCCCTATATGTGGTATGAGTATTTGATACTCATCATGTGGCATATGCTAATGTTCTTTGATGCTCCGATGTGTTACATTTGTGTGGAAATTAAATCCTTGTAGTCTTGTAAAAATGTTAAATAATGTGCCTACGTGTATGGTTTATTCTTGTAAAATGTATTTAAATAGGGATTTCATGTTATTTTGTCCTCAATGTTTTGGTAGCCTTCCTTACACTACATTCCTTCGACCTTCTATTATAAGTTTTCAATGTTGATTGTTTCTGAAAAGAAACTTGAATATGTCAAAGCTATGTTTGATATGTTCTAGTCATGATGTTTAGGACCTAAGGGGTTGATATACTCGAAGAGACTTAAATGATAACTCCCTATATTGAATGGTCAATCCCCTTAATCATGCCTTGTATATTTGTCATCAAGAATCCAAATATCAAGTTCTTGTGGAAAGCTCATGAGGGATAGCACCATGAATGGTTTAGATGATCCCAAGAGTGATATCAGACTTTTTCTTAGGTCCAAACCCTTATAGAATCATGGTATATCCATGGGGATAAACCCTCATATTTGGTTCACCCAAAATAATCCTTACCCTTAAAACCCTTTTTCCATGGTCGTAGCGTCATGACATTCCGTAGATGTTAGCTGCCGAGATGTTAGTTCCCCAAATTTCTTTTCATAAGAGTGCAAGCGGGATGCATATTTGAACAAAGGAAGGATGCTAATCTCAATGAAAATACTGCATGTTAAAGCGTGGAGGTCTCATTCTTGGACGATCATAGGAATTCACCCAAGTGACGGGATGTCAATGGGCGAGCAAAGCTGGAAAGGCTGCGAGCTGGATGGACCAATCTCAAGTAATAGGCATGGTATCATGTTATAACTAAGACAGAGATATTCCTGACAGGTTTGGAAGTGGGTTGCACCAGAAGATATTTCCCACACATTTGGAAGTGAGGTAGAATGGAAGATACTCCATAGACGTTTGAAGCAGGGTGCACTAGAAGAAACTCCCCGGATGTTTGGAAGATGGGTACACGAGAAGATGCTCTTCAAATGTTTGAAGTGGGGTGCATTAGAAGATATTCCCTAGACATTTGGAAACGAGGATAACGAGCATACTCCCTTGACATTTGAACCGATTATCATTCCCTGCTTGTTTGGAAGTAGGGTAATCCAAGAGATATTTGAAGGAGGGTGCACCAAGAGATATTTCGCAGACTTTCGGAAGCAAGGTGAAATGAACGATACTCTCTAGACGTTTGAAGTGGGGTATACTAAAGGTTATTTTTCGAATTTTCGAAGCAGGGTTCCCCGACGCATACCAGTGAGTAGTGGAACCCAAACCCATAAACAAGTCGATTGCTAATAGACTCAAGCAAACTCGCATTAAGAGGTTAATTAGGATTGACGTGGTGACATGGAACTTTCTGATTAGTTGAGACATAAATGGTCATGACTTTTGATTAAGAGGTTTGATTGAGGTAAAATTTTATGTCCCTGAAATCGTATTAACCAGAAGACAAGACAAATGCAATGGTGATTCCCAACTAAAATTTTAATTAATTTAATAAAATAAAAAATTCCCAACCCCATTTCCATAATGTGGGGTTTCCATAATATCACTTTTCACTTTGGATCTATGGTCAACATAACAACCACTTCCTCTTAAACTATATTAGTATGAAGATTGGAAAAAGGTGTGTTACATTCTAAATAACCTATTTCATCATTATGTTTCAATAAGAGGTATCAACTAATAATTGACATGGGTGTTTTTTTTGTATCAGGTTGTTTAAGCGATCATAGTGTTGGTTTTAGAAAAAAAAATGCTACTCCTAATTTACTAAAACAATGGTATTTTCTGACTAAAGGTATGTCATAAGCTTCACAATACTTCTTGGTGACCTTGTTCTAGTTTTTCTCTGGCTAGTAGGAGACCCTTGAATCCTCTGGTATCTTTTAGTCTACAAGTTGGACATGCTATGAAACTCTAGTAGAATCAAGATTTTCTTCTCTATTTTATTAGCACTCTTTGTACTAAATCTATATAATACTTTTCATGCTTTTTGAGGAATGCCTTGACATTACTCTATGACTTTATGTAGGTTCTCTTATGAATTTTTTTTATTCTTTTTTTATACGGTTTTTGATTTGGGTGCCACTCACTCCAATAGATAATATTTAAAGGCTTTATTATTTAATATATTGAATTACACACAATTTGTACATTTATTATTAGTATGTTATTTTCTTATTTTTATTGTAACTCATTTTTCTAGCTAACTTGTTTAGAGTACTAAAACTTTTTTTCTTTTTCAATACATTTTTTTATGTCTAATTTGTATTCCTTTAGCCATGTTTACATATTCACTGGTAAGAGTATTATATTTCTTTATATATATATATATATATATATATATATATATATATATATATATATATATATATATATAATTGTCTATATATATATATAATTGTCTTTCAAAGTGATAAAAGTTTGGCTATATTGATCCACAACTTAGTAATTCATATTATATGACACTACATGAAACTAATTATTCCATAGTTGGATTTCTTCCATTCCATGTTTTAATTTATAATTATGGATGTTACAAAGGTGCCCTTAACAAAACTTAAGCTATGTATATCTATTTGAATAGGACTGAGATTATATATTTCTCTTTGCAGAGAACTTAAAGGCTTTCTTAATAGGACTTTATTTTCATTTTGATTGAAACAAATTCTTTATATATATTTACTTAGTAAGGCTTTCTCTCTTGGAAGAACTCTCTCCAAACCCTCATTGTGCACTCCTATACACTATTAGATCCAATGTTAGACAATCGAAATTCCAGTCACTGTTAGTTCTAGTACTTGTATTTGTGTAACTATTTAAAGTGTTGATTTAGATTAAGGTATTTTTATCAAATAAGAATAATTTTCAATTTTTACCATGGCCATTTTTTCTACTTACCCGTAGATTTTCCTCTTATGTAGATAGAGGGTTCACAAATCTCTTACTTTGGTTCTGATCTACTGGTTGAAGTTCCAACAACTCTAGCTCAATGGATAAGTTAATTTCTATATGCCCCATTTTATTTTGCTTCTATTAAATCCCTTCTCAAATTTTTTCTTACAATATGACAGTATTATGATTTTCTACATAGAAGGGCATGGAAAAATTACCTTGTGGCGAAGGAAGCTTAATGAGTGAGGGAAAAAAATTTCCACTTAGGCTGACTCTTCCACTTAGAGGCTTTGTTTATTTCCCTAATGCAGTCCTTTGTATCCTTGCTTTTCTAATTTTGATATATCACCCAAGTTTTCGTTGGAGCTCGTGGAAGCAAGTGCATCCCAAGGTTAGCTCATCCATGACCTTTCCTTTGTATTCGACACATGTTTTTTTTTCTCTTGGTCACTATAACAAAGAGTGAATTATCATCATGCAACATATACACAAAACTATATTTTGTACTTCTTTACCCTATTTTTTTCTCTTATTTTAATTGAAACTTTACAGCTACCATCAACTCTAAGATCATGTAATTAAAAACATGCACACATCACAAAATCCACTTACAAAAGAAGCTAAAGAAATATGATGGTGGAATAAAGCACAAAATAAAACATGAATTATGGTAAATTTTGCCTCATTATACTAATCATATTTCAAAGTTGTGAACACAAAAACTGCGACATGAAGAAATAAGTGTTTTTTAAATGATTTTATTATTTCCTATAATATTTGTGTTTGTATTTTTTTTCAAGATATTATTATTATGGGATACGATGTATCATATTTTCATATTAAGAGGTTTTTCAAACATACTGAGGGAACTGTGTCTCAGGTAGGGTTTACCATGTTGGCTTATCCACTTACCAATAGGTTTTTCTTTTCTGTAGATCAAGGGTTCACTAATCTCTTACTTTGGTTCTCAATCTATTGGTTGAGGTTCCAACAGGGTAAGTTCCCCATGCCCCATTTTATTTTGCGGCTATTAAATAATTTCTTTGAGCTCTTTTTACAATATGATAGTCTTATGAAGGAACATTTATCTTTCTTTCTCTTTTTTTTTTTAATTTAATTTCACATTGAAGCTTTTGATTATGATAAAATAGTATATCTCCACAGATTTGTACAAGTTGAATCCAAGTAATATTAGAAATTTTTGTATGACATATACAATTGATCACGGTTAACAGCTAACTAGAAACAAAAACTCATGCAACTGATCCAAATATTGGACCAACCTTGTTTGATCTGATAGAACTAAATCCATCAATAATTATTTTATAGTTTTTTATCTTCATGACCCCCGACCCATTTTTTATGGCATTGGGAACAACATTCATAATATCTAATGCACCTCCAACTTTTACAGAAATATTTTTCCCCAACTCATTTAGTATGGCATTGGGAAAAAAATTCATAATTTGTAATGCACCTCCAATTTTGACAACAATATTTTTGGATACACTAGGTGTATTAACTATCTATGTAATAAGAAACTTCCAAGGTATTGTGTTACAATTGATAGATCAAAATCATCGATAACACTATCATTCTTGATATATATATTGAATTATAGCTCATTCTACTCACAATATTGCAGAAATGCATTTCAATGAAATATTGGTAGTATGGATTGTAGATCCATAGTAAAGCGCCACAAAATATTGAAATTTTCATTTGTTACATTATTTGTATTAGCTATCTCAATGAAACTTAATCAGAATTATGTGAATATTTAGTTTGATATATACAATGTGTCAGAACAGGAGGTAACTCTGCAAAACTAAAGATGCATTAGATGGAGATTTTGTGTGTACTTATACATGGAGGTGAGATTATTGGGATTCACTTCCCAATCTCTCTTGGCCTTCCTTATTTACTAAATTAAAATAATATGTGATCTCACCCAATCCCTTAGGATTAGGTGTCAACATTCCCCCCTTTAATCTAAAGAGATGCTGGTGAGTCCAAGCATCATTGTGAAATTTTCAAAATTTTCACTTCCAAGCGCTTTGGTGAAGATGTCTATGATCTGCTTATTTATGGAACAATGACGTAGATGGATAGTTTTGGCCTCAACATGATGTCGAATCATATGGTATTTTTTATTGATGTGATTTTTTTAATCGTGGAACTTCGGGTTCTTGGCCAACTTTACTGTATAAGTGTTGTTGATCATTAGTGGTGTTGAATGCGTTTGTTTCATCTGCAAATATTATAAGATTTTCTTGAGCCATGCAATTTCCTTTGTTGCTTCATCTGCTGCCACATATTATGCCTCAGTTGTAGAATCTGTTGGAATTGACTGTTTGTGTGATATGCATGAGACAACTCCTGATATAAGACTCATGGTATAACCTGAAGTAGGCACCCCAGTTTCTTTGTCCCCATCAAAGTCTGAATCAGAATATCCAATCAAGCTGAAATTTCCTACCTCTTTATATTTGAGTCCAAACTCTCGAGTCCCCTTCAAGTACTTTAGACCTCTTTTTGCAGCAGACCAATGTCCTTCACAATGTTTTTGCATAAACTTGGAGAGGATTCCAACAGAAAATGAGATTTCTGGTCTAGTGGTAGTCGGGTAGATAAGACTTCCTACAAGCTATTTATACTTCATTGCATCCTCGAATTCCTTCCCTTCAATGGTTGTAAGCTACAAGTTTTGTTCCATTAGAGTGGTTAAGGGATTGCATTCATCCACGCCAAACTTGTTCAAAAGATCTCCAATGTACTTCTTTTGAGAAAGAAATATAAATTTAGCCTGTTGAGTTACTTCAATACCCAGATAATAATGAACATAGCCCAAATCAATCTTTTCAAAACCTTTCTTCAATTCCTTCTTTATGGATGCAATATAACTCTCATTGTTCCCTGTCATCAAAATATCATCTACATACACCACAAGATATACAACTGTTTTTCCAATTTTCTTAACAGAAAAAGTTGCATCATAAAAACCACCTTTTTGAATGGTTATCTAAAGGAGAAAGTTTTTATCTCCAGGCTAGAAGGATTTGTTGTGAAGGGCCAAGAACACAAAGTATGCAAACTTATAAAATCCTTGTATGGCCTCAAGGAAGCACTGCGAGCCTGATATGAGAAATTAACTGAGCATCTTCTAAAACGTGACTTCAAACAAGATCAAAATATTTGAAGTCACGTTTTAGAAGATGCTCAGTTAATTTCTCATATCAGGCTAGCGGTGCTTCCTTGAGGCCATACAAGGATTTTATAAGTTTGCATACTTTGTGTTCTTGGCCCTTCATAACAAATCCTTCTAGCTTGGAGATAAAAACTTTCTCCTTTAGATAACCATTCAAAAATTTGGTTTTTACATCCATTTGATGGACTTTCCATCCCTTCTGAGCTGCTAGGAAAAAGAGTGTCTAGACGGTGGCCCATTTTTCTGTGGGGGTAAAATTTTCTTCATAATTGACCCCTTCTTTCTATGCAAAACCTTTTGCCACAAGCCTAGCTTTATGCTTGTCAAGTGAGCCATATTCTTTGTACTTTTTCTTGTATACCCACTTAGAGCCAATTGGTTTGGTTCCCATAGGAGGATCAACGAGCTTCCAAGCACCATTCTTTATCAAGGCATCATACTCCTTTTGCATCGCTTCATTTCATTCAACATGAGAAGTGGCCTCTTTGAAGGAATTTGGTTCATGTTCTATAGACAAATTCAATTCATAGTTATAAGCAATATCCATATCAACAGGTGAATCAAAATTATCTATGTCACCTTTGTTTTTTCTGGTGGAACACCTCATCGGAACGTTTTCTAGTGTCTTTGTCATCCATTTTGGGGGACCTTTCTGAGATGGCCCAGGCTACTGATTTGACTGATTTGGAATTGAATCAAAATTAAAGCTCTAAATTTTGTCAATCACATCGTTCAAGGTGTCATCCATGGTTGGTTCTTCATATGGGGGAGAGAGTGCTTCGGAAAATGATTCCACAGATTGATTCAGTATAGGAATCCCCCCTTCAAGATGTGGAATATGATTATCAAATTCTTGAAAATACTTTGCATGTGAGAATATATCCATGTGATAAAGTTTTCTCTCAACAACATTTTTAGTTTTGGAATATTCAAGAATATGACATCTCTTGTTACTACAAACTTCTTATTCACTTCATCATTGAGACGATATCCTTTGGAGGTATTGGAAGACCCTAAGAAGATACATTTTCGACTTCTAGCACCAATTTTATTCCTTTGTACCTTGGGTATCAAAGCATAATAGGTGGAACCAAAGCACCTAAAATTCTTTATCGGAGGAATGTGGCCATGCAACATTTCATAAGGATTTTTGTTTCTGATAGAATTTGAAGGACACCTATTCTTTATGTATACAACACATAGAACTGCATCAGCCTAAAACATCAATTTTACATTCTTAAAAAACATCATGGAGCGAACCATATTTAAAATTATCCTTTTCATTCTTTCACCTACACCATTCTGTTGGGGATTATAGGGCACAGTTATTTGATGTTTGATCCCATGTTGACGAAGATAATTTTCAAATTCGTTTGAAGTGTATTCTTTTCCATTATCAGTGTGCGAACAGCCAATATGAGTTTTTGCATCATTTTTAATCCATGCATGAAAATTCTTGAATGTTTGAAAAGAATCATATTTTTTCTTCAATAAGTAAACCCAACACATTCTCGTGTAATCATCAATAAATGTCATCATATATTTATTTCCATTTGCGAAAGAAACACGCATAGGGTCACATAAATCTGAATGAATAAGCTCAAGTTTTGTATGTGCTCTAGAATGTGAATCATGAAATGGATGTTTGCTATGCTTTCCTACAATAGATGCATCACATTGCTTAAGTTTCCTAGGAATTGTAGGTAGTCCAGTAACACCATTTTTCTTCAAAAATCGAAGGTTGTCATAGTTTAAGTGTCCAAATCTAGCTTTCCATAAAAGACTTTATGGGAATGTACCTTCATCATGATGTGAATTGAATGAAATTTTTTTTGCATGAGCTAAGTAACCTTGCAGCTTCAAGAGTCTTCCTTCTTCTATTCCCTCCATGACAAGTGAGTGATCTGATGCTTTTCTGGCCTCAACCTTGCCATCAAACATGTGGATGGAGTGTCCTTGCTAGCGGATGTGGAAGAAGGGCAACAAGTTTCTCCTCAACTCAGGGAGGTATAGAACCTCATGTAGAAGATGATCTGGAAGACCAGGCAACTTAAGCCTGATTGTGCCAAGCCATGATGGCTTGAGTTTGGATTTATCCACGAAGTGTACTACTCCATCAACTTTTTCAGTAAATTCTTCAAAAAAATCTTTTCTAAATTTCATGTGACATGTTGCTCATGAATCTATAAACCAATCATTTCTCCAAGAAGTAAATGAAACATCAAACAAGTCTTCAGTTACTCCATTGTTACAATATGCTACAACATAATGAGCAGATTCAGGTGCTTTACCTTTGTCTCCGTCATGATTTTTATCTTTTTCTTGATTTCTTTGCTACTCAATTTTATCCCAAGGAATATTACATGGAGATGCATCATGTCAGTATTTATTGCAGCATATGCAATGAAGATCAAATTTTTCAGTTTGAGTTTTTTCCCCCCCTTCCTCTGAAATTTGTTCTTCCTCTTCCTCTTCGGCCTCCTCTTCCTCTAAAAGAATCTTGAACATGACTATTTTCTCTATGTGCAAAAAATACAGCCTCTTCAAAAGACAGAGGAGTTGTCATCTTTCCAAAGACCTTCTCTCTTTCTGCAATATTTTTCTCAAGGGAATCAAAGGTGATTTTCATGAGGTTTCCACTTTCTTTCAATGACTCAAGGTAATGTGACTAAGTGAGATACAATGCCTTAACATATGCTATGAGAGGTATGTCAACATCTACACTAGTGTTTTTAATGTCATGCATGATAGATCTTACTTCTAAAGCTAAAGCAAGAGGGTCATCATTTTTCAATTCAAGACTGAACAGCTTAATCATTAAGTGAACACTTTCAAGTTCTGAATGTGAGTCATAGAGTTATTTTAGCTTTCTCAAGGCTTCATATGAATTTGAAATGGTGTAATCTGACGACTCACCTCCTCATTTACGAAAGCTGCAATCAAGGCATAGGCCTTGCAGTTCTTGTTTTTCCAAATGGCAATCTCTTTATCTAAAGTGGGCTTTGCTCGTGGGTGGTCTCCTTCACAAATTCCTCTCCATGGATCATTAAAAATGAGATTGTGCTTTATTTTCCGAGACCATTCAGGATAGTTCTCTTTGCCAGAGAGAACAAACCCCACAATGGATATGAGAGAATGCATTATTTTGAAGAAAAAAAACCTTTTTGTCATAGTAAAAACTCAATTCTGGTTTAAATTCTGCATTTTTTTTTTTTTTTGTAAAAAAAAAATTGGGGAAAAACAAAGGGGAGGTATTTTCTGGGGGAGGGGTTTTTTGGGGCAGATGTTTTCTGGAGAATTTTTTTACCAAGGGAGGTGTTTTCTGGGGGGTACTTGCTATAATAAGAAAAAAAAAAAAAAAAAAAATAGCGGGGAGGGAAGGTGGCTGAGGGCCTGCATGAGATGGGCAGGGGATGGGAATGGAGGGTAGAGGGGCCGAGGGAGGGGACGGTGGTGAGGGCGGGGGATGGGAAGGGAGGGTTGAGGGAGGGGAGGGCGGTGAGGGAGGTCTTGCGTGAGAGGGTCGGGGGAGGGGAAGGATAGTAAGGGAGGGACGAGAGGGGAGGACGGTGAGGGAGGGACGTGAGGGGGGAGCGGTGAGGGATGTGAGGATATTTCTGAGGGCCTGGGGTGAGGGAAGTCCGAGGGCCGAGATCAGGGGGTGAGGCGGGGCCGAGGGTGACGTGCGGTTGTGAGGGAGAGATGTGAGGCGAGGGGAAGCATGAGAGTGTAGATGTTAGGTGAGTGGGGTGAGGTGAAAAAAGTGGATCGAACTGTAAAAAAAAGTTTTTCACAGTAAAAATTAAATGTGCAGAGAATTTGAGCTGAAATTGCACAGTGGTGTGCAGAAAAAATGAGGCAGAATTTGCCAAAAACTAAAATGCAGAATTCTTCCAGAATTGCAAAGTGTGAGGAGCAGTAAAAAAATTGAATGCACAATGACAGTGTGCAAAAATGAAAAATAGGAGGGAGTTACACCAAAGGCAGGAATGCCAAAAAAGGTAATGGCTCTCATAACATGTCAGGCCAGGAGGTAACTCCGCAAAACTAAAGATGCATTATATGGATATTTTGTGTGTACTTATACATGGAGGTGAGACTATTGGGATTCACTTCCCAATGTCTCTTGGCCTTCCTTATTTACTAAATTATAGTAATATAGAATCTCACCCAATCCCTTAGGATTAGGTGTCAACAAAATGTACTATAAATGGATGGTTCTTACAGACTAAGCTACTTATTTTTATTATTGTTCTCATATCTCATTGTCTACATTAAAACTGCATATCCCTTCTCAACCTTAATATGACATTTTAATGGCTGGAATGATAAATCATCTGCTATTGATTTTAATTTCAAAAATAAATATCTAACATTTTGTAGGCATGGGGATGATTTCTGAAACGTGGTGAAAGAAAAAATAGAGGAATGAGGTGTTCAATATCTATATGAGGCTTCTTCCATGTTTTGAGGAAATTGAGTTTTTTTTTAGCTAAATATGGGTTTGAGATGTAAATGTCGTCAAATAAATACATATTGTAGCCAAATATGCAATGGGTTCATGATCCATGGTTGTTAGTTCAAACTACGGTTATCGTTATTTACTTAATATTTGTTTCTTACTGCATGACTTATGTCAAATAGCTTATAAATGGTAGAACTCCATACTTTAATTAAGAGGTTTTTCTTTATTAAAAACTCAGTGATTGTTACATGACATGTAGATTTTTATATGCATTAGAATGGATTTTTTTATTTAAATGGTGTGTTTGAAAGGGGTATTCATTTGTAGCATTGATATGAAGTAACCAATACATTACTCCGAAAAATTGCAGACATAAGTTTCTAAACAATAGTTCTGAGGAATCCATAAAATTGTAATCCTTGTATAAACAACATATAAACAGCTAGCCCCAAAATTTAGCTGGTTTTTGAGAATTTTAACCATGTAGTTTTCTATAGTGTATTGTTAAAAAATGCACATGCTAGCAGGTTGAAAGGTTGGGAGCCTATCTATGAGTAGATACATGGCCACCTGAAAATTTTGAAATATGTGTTGGAGATGAACTGCTTGTATGCAGTAGAAGGCTTGATTGTGGGTTGAAATCTACAGATACCAATATCATATTTATCTTACAAAACTTTCTCGTATATTATGTTAATGTTGGGTTGTTTTGAAGGGTTCCTACATGGAATCTCAATTTGTCCTCATCTGTTATTTTTTCCCATTCTCATTGGACTTCATGTAAGGGTTCCTACCCGGAATCTCAATTTTTCCTTGTTGTTTTTTCCCATTCTCATAGGACTTCAAGTAAATTAAAAAAAAAAGGGCAGTGATAGGATTGAAACTCTATTAAAAAATCCCACCAATAAGGTTGAGGATGGTAGTGATAGGATGGATACTCTCTAGTTGGGATTGTTCCAATAGATTGAAACTAATATTGAATGATTTTCGTGAATAATATTGAAGATTAATCCAAGAGTGATTTGTTTTTAAATACCATATTTTCAATAATATTTTTGTTTGTCTTAGAGAAGTGGTGGTGTTGGGATTTCAGTGTTGACTAGGAAAAATTAGCATAGAGTATTTCCACTTTTTAATAGGTTACATTAGAGATTAATACCATCCACAAAACCATGAGTTATCAAAAACCTATAGCCCAAAATCCACTGGTAACCATGAGTTCTCACAAGCCTCTAGCCTAAAAACCACTGGTAACTTGACCAAGTAAAGTTTACCTAGAACACCTTAAAAATCTAACATTTAAACTTGACTCTAACCTAGTTCCAATCATTCATCAACCATCTCACCTAACATGTGACATTCCCCCATCAAGCTAGGATTCGAGTGTACCTCTCACCTCCTAATTATCCAAGTGGTCCATTAGATAACTTAATAACCCAATGTTCCAATGCACTACAATTAAGCCAGACCAAATTATTAAATCCTTAGAAAAATTCATGTTAGTTGGCCAACTCGTCTTATAACTTCCTAGGGAAATAAGTCTATATTAGACCAAAACATACAAATTCTTGTATGTTATCACCATAGTTTAATTAACAAATTTATAATCATGTAATTACAATATGTTGAAATCTAAAGATGTTATATTTTCATGAGTTATCTTAGATATATTTTTTTCTCACCACATATATTACAATTTTTCCTTTTCTTCTGAGTATTCCAATAATTGGGACTTACTATCTTAATATTTATTAACCCTAACATGTAATTGGAATCTTTGCCGATAAAAATTGGAATTTAATAACATCCCATAAGATTAACATGTGCTACCCTTTCTACTTTTATTAGTTAATTACATTTAATATACTTATGTATAAATTATATGACACTTTCAACTGGTGCCAACACAAATTTTAATATATCCTAATTTGGAGATTGAGATGTATTATGAACAATGATAGGTCTTCTAGAGTGTACACAAATCTCAAATCCATTGTCCTTACACACAAAGTTTGAAATCTAATCCATTGTTTCAAGTTTGAAACATAATTCCTCAACAAATTGGATTAGTTGAAAATTGACTCAAGAACCTATTTGTTGTTACACTAATCATTCATAACATTATCATTGTTGGTATATATGTTGAATTGTATCTTTCATTCAGTGTTGTACTCACCATATCCAAAAGTATCTAAAAAATACATCTTAATGAAGTATTAGTATGTGGATCCATGAAAATCACTACTAAATATTGAGATTTTTGTTGAATCTTAAATGGCCCCAGTTGAGAAAGCAATATAATTATTACATATAAAAAATAATGAAAGAAATATCATTGAGCTCAACTTGTAAATCTCATATCAAATCAAGTATGTAAATACATTGCTATATAATAAACCTATTACTAATATTATTAATAATCAACTACTAATTATGTAATGACACTACAAATCATTTTGAGCATTAGCCACCCTACTAATATGTTCCACTAATTTTTCATAGCATAATCACACAAAATAACAAAATACGCTGACTAATGTCAAAAATTACATGGATGGACTTAAGCACTATCCCCAACAATTTTGGTTTGTTACATTGGTTGTAGACATTTAATAGTAACCAATGTGATTTGGAAATTATTTGGAATTGTACTCATGGATTACTATGAAGATATTTTGGATTTTTTAATGAAAATTTATTAGCATTATGTGAATAGTTAGTTGGATATGTAAATTGTATCATAAATGGATGATTCTTTCATACTAAGCTTCTTAATTTTACTACTATTCTCATACATGATTTTCTCCATTGAACCTTTATATCCCTTCTTACACTAAATATGATATTCTACTGGGATGGATGATAAAGTATCTTGTATGCAACTTTGATTTTAATATATGCTATTGAATCACTATTGTATAGTGATATGTTTTTTGCATTTCACTAGAGAAGCTCTTTTAATACTTTTATGGATTTCATTTAGGATTCTTGCATTGTGTGTTTTTTTTATTTTTTATTATTTGGTTTTCCGTTCAATTATTTTTTATTTAATAGAATATGCATTCAATAGTTGTTTTTTCAACTCTTCTCATTCATATTTTTACCTTATAATGACTTCCTTTGGAAGTTGTTTTGTCTCAAGAAGATATTGATTTTCCAAAACTGCACTCATTGTTTTAGTCTTTTGCATTTTAGTTTTCTTACTGATTATTTCTTAGCTGCTGTTATCCATTTCATTCAATTGAGATGTTGTTTTGTTACATTCTCTTATTTTATTTGGTATGCTAAATACTGCAGTATTATCATTCATTCAACTCTTCTCACTCACATTTTTACCTTATAATGACTTCCTTTGGAAGTTTTTTGTCTCAAGAAGATATTGATTTTCCAAAACTGCACTCACTATTTTAGTGTTTTTCATTTTAGTTTGCTTACTGATTATTTCTTAGCTACTTCTATCCATTTCCTTCAATTGAGATGTTGTTTCGTTACTTCCTCTTATTTTATTTGGTATGCTAAATACGACAATATTATCATTCATTCCACACTCATTTTTGGTCACTTAATCTAAGAATATGTCCCCATTTGACTGAACTTGAGATTATAGCACATCAAATGACATTATTGGAGCTTAAAGGATGTGGTGTTCTATCTCAAGAAGATATTCATTGTCCACATATGCAATAGATTGATGCCTCTTTATGGAGTTTTTCTTAAAAACTATCTATGGTCATTCTCTTTTAACTACATATTGGTATTTTGTTAATTATTATGCCCATATTTATAAAAAAAATTGACATTATATTTTGCTTAATGATTATTTCTTGGTTGTCGCAATTTTTGCATGTCCTGCCTGAGTTTCACCTAAGTCAATGGATCATCATGTGCATATTATATTAACTGTTTATCCTACTCACCTCTTTTCATTATTGAATTGCAATATGAGGTATTCTATCATGCTATGAAATTATGCCAATGAAGGAGATGGAGAAGGCTTATAGAGACTCCAATTTGGCACATTTAGATTCTTATTAGACATTATTCACAAATTTAAAGTCAATTATTGATTCTTGTCTGCAACTAAAGGTTACCTCAAACAGTTAAAGTTAACACTCCTTAGTTTTTTTGTATCCATTCTTTCCACCTTCACAAATTATCATTGAGTACACAAATTTTGGAATCATCTTTCTTTGTTTCATATTCGTCAAGTTTTGAACCTTGAGGCTTGAAAATATATTGAAAATTTAGCATTCATTCAACTCCATAGTTGAAGAGCACTTTATAAGCTCTGTGAGTTGGATTTATCCTATTCTACTCTCAACTCAAAAGGAATGATAAAAAGGAGAGATAGATTTTAGATTTGATTTTGAGATATATCTTAGAATGATCATAGTCACAATGTTTAATTTGTTAACTCTATTTCTAGAAGCACCTAGAGCATTTTTGAAACTATGTGAGTTAGATTTAGATCTAAAATAGAAGTAACATAGTTGTTTCTATGGATAAAAGTCCTTCTAGATAACTCTGAACTTGGTGGAATAGACAAATTGAAATCCCAATTCAATCCAAGAAAAAGGTTATCATAATAGAAGTCATCAACAATGAGTGAAAGAAATATGAGAGTGAGTCACCAAAATGAGTCAAATCCATTTTTTTTACTAACATTCTAATCAAGATATAAGATATCTAAAATAGAAACTATACACATTGTAAAGAAAGAAACACCCCAACCACTAGGTATAATTTGATAGAAAAATCTTAATCTTAAGACAAGTTTAGCTTCTAATATGCCTCATGACTTGTAAGGCTCAAGGAAGGAATCATGCCAAACAATGTATTTAATATCAACATAGGACTCATGATTTGTAAGCCTCAAGGAAGAAATAAATATTGCAGTAATATTTCATTGTAGAAGTGTCCTTTTTTTTGTTGATAATCTTTTCTCTTTCAATAGTTTCCAAAGAAGCATTAGTTACTACTATATTCCAAGCATTAATTACTGTTATATTCCATTTCCTTACAAAGTTTACTTTGCAACATGTGGTGCAATTGATAGTATAAATTTTTTTTTAATACGAACTACATACTATAAAAATTCATGTTAGATACCATTTTTGGGATTCAACTGCATTAAGTAAGTCATTCATCTATAATCATTTCCAAAGTTAAGAGCGCTTGAGCCACACGAGTTCTGGAGGTGTGACATTCCTAAATGTTGTGGTTATAGGGTGCAAGTAGTATTACCAAACATATCATTCACTAAATAGTATTTATGCATTTTTTTAGTTAAATTTGATACTCTCTAGATCAATCCTTCTCATAAAATCTAGAATTAATATACATATTACTTATATATAATTTCCTATTCATTTCATGTTTCTCCTTAACTAATTATATTACTAATCACTAACCTTAAATATCAACATAATCACAATACTTTCATTATAATGATAACAATTATTAGTTTTCACACAAAACAACCTTTCATTCAATAACCATACAGTATCTAACAATCTAACGGGCTTATCCCAACCAATAAGTCTTAGTCCAAGAAACTCCACCCAAGTTAAAACCTCTTGTGCCATGATTCTTGAGGTCTTTAGAAAAGAACAATCCCCAACTATTACCACTCAATGGTTTATATTACTTTTTAGGAGAGTTTTGGTAGAAGTTTCCCCCTTGCAATTTTCCATAATCAATCTCCTTAAATTTACAAAATTTCAAACAATATCAATTGCACTAGAAATATATTACATTTTTTTTATAAAAATGTCATAAAGGTAAAAATAATCATAATCATGTTAATTTAAATGGATAATCACAATACACCAAGTCTCACATTCTTTAAATGTATATCTTCGTTTAACTAAATATTTTTAGTATCTACAATATAGCATGTGAACAACAATCACTAATTTTAAAAAGTACTCTTAAACCATTCTATAATTATCATATTGATATTACAACAACCAATATCTAAACCCACCAAATATTTATAAAACAATATGTACAAATTTAAAACCCTAATTTAAAGTATAAAATTCTTTAAAATATATCCTTAATCATCTTCATAAAATTTATAAAGTCTCCCTATCTATAATATTTTCCATAAAATTATTTATAGATAATATCGAATAATAATTTCTATAAAATTATTTACAAATAATATCCAAAGATACAATATGGTCCTCTTTTTTCTTTTTTTTCTATATAAACTTTATTTTTTTAACTTTTACAAAATGTTTCTAGTAATCATTCACCAAAACAAATAATTTTGTAACCATTACAACCCAACAACTCCATATTCTTTTTTCTGTGCAGCTTATTATTAGTGCTCGAAAAAGATGATAAGCTTCATTGAATTACTTGAGAAATCGTGCTTTGCCCTAAACTTTTAGCCACTTTTAATTCTAATAATAAAACTACATCTTTTTAAGGTTTTAGGAAATTTGTAACCTTTCAAAATTCATGTATCAGTTTAAGGCAAAGGACGATCTCTTTCACTCTAAATTTTAAAGTTTGAACGTCTTTACTTTTACCTTTCTATAAAAATATAGGAATGTTAATTAAACGTAGTAGATTATACACCCAAGAAGCCAACGTGTACCACGGAGCGTGAATGACGAAGTATATCTGAATCTACAAAATCTTATTTAACAAAACAATCCCCATCAAAAAATTCTGATAACTGTGATAGCCTAAATTTTCCGCTATAAATTTCTTAAGCTCTCTTCAACAACCTGGCGGACCCTTTTATTATATTCTTCGCCGAGCTCGACAGTATAACCGAGCAGCCTGTGGATTCGCAGGATAATTTGGGTTTCGGTCACACAGTAGTGACTACACCCACATAATACAAAGATAAATTTTGATCAGCAATAATGTTTTTTTAGCAAGAAAAATATTTTTGGTTTATATTAGTGTACCAGGGCACATATCTTTGTAATATCAAAAGTTTTCCAATTTCGATATATACAATTTCTTCCATAGTTTTAGTATATTTTAATCAAAATACAATGTCAATAAGCATCCTTAGCTTTTCAGCCTTCTTAGAGTCATCAGGTCTTTTCTTTACACAGCTTCTTACAGTTTCACAAAAAACAAAAATATCACAATTTTCATCATGCTTTTGCATCATGTCACTCTTGTGCTAAAACAAAATTGAGTCCTATCCTTTAACTAAAGTTTAACTTACCTTTTGCACCATGCCCATTTGCGATGTAGAGCTCATAGTGCATCTCTTTGAATCGTCCATTCAATCCTCTCTTGGATAATCTGTCCACTTCAATGTTTTTTTTCCCTGAAAACATGGTTGAATGTGATAGTAGAGAAAGTTCGCTTCAAAGCTTTGATCCTTTCCAACCAGTAAATGAGAGAACCCGGATTAAGATGTGTTCCTTTGTTCAGATGCTCAATGATTACCTTTGAATCTCCAAAAACCCAGAGCTCTTCCATATCTAGTTGAGTGGCAAACCACAGCAAGCCCCACAGCGCTATAATTTCAGCACACATTTTGGTTCCTCTGCCTCCGTTCGAGTAGATTTTATAGTGACATTCCGGTGAGATCATTAACCAAGGCCCACAACCACAGTTTTGGTTTTGAAATTCCCCATCAAAAAAACCTGTAGGATACTGAATTTCGAATGGTCTCATCTTCATAGACAAATCCCTTGGAGGTTTTTTATTTACTTTCAGCTTCTCCATTGAACTATAAACCTTTATGCAAATCTCCCTTGGTGTACAGAGCTTCCCTTCAAAGATATTTTTGTTCCTCCCACACCATATATGCCAGTGTAATAATATAGGAATAGCTTTTAAATGACTTCCCTAACTAAACCACCACCTTATGCAATCTGTCAATGTCCTGTACTCGAGAAATGGCAGTTTAAGGTGCATGCATAGAAAATGTAAGGTCTCCATTGCAAAATAACAACTATAGAATAAGTGTGTGTTATCTTCCTCATGTTCTCCACACATCGAGCATCTTCCAAGGCCCTGCCATCCCTTCTTCTGCAAATTTTCCCAAGTCAAGTTTCTATTCTTCCATATAAGCCACATAAGGATGATCATTTTAATCTCGACCTTAACCCTCCACATGTAGTTGAATGAGCTATCCGGTTCTTGACACAGTCTTTTGTTAGAGAAAACAGTATAAGCATCCTTCGTGTTAATCTGAAATTCCATTGGAATTCCTCTCCAAGTCAAACTGTCACATGCTTTATCATTTCTCAATCCCAGCCCTCTGATCAACGTAATATAACTATCACATTCCTCTTTTTTGTTTTCTTCTAATCTAATCTCCCTATAATTTTTCCAACTCTAATATCATTATTCCATTCCCTTATCATCTGTCCCATATAAAGAGCTCCTCTTTGATTTATTTTATCAATGATCACACTTTCCAGATTTGTGGATCGTCCATGACCAAGAAAATTTTTACTTCCAATCTGTATCTTATTTCCATTTCCAAATTTCCATTCAATATTCTCTCTAAAATTTAACCAACACCTGCTGAAACCTCTCCATATTTCTGATCTACACCTGACATTCTCCCAGCCCGTGATGAGAAAGTCCTCTGGATCCTTTGAACCAATATATTTTAGTCTAATGATCTCTACCCAGAGACTATCTTTAGTAATACATCTCCACATGGATTTAAAAATGAGTGGCTTCCCAAAAATATCCAGGTCCAGGAATCCCCAACCTCCCTTCTCCTTCGGCTTCTTTATACACTTTGGCCATGCCAAATGGATGGATTTACTCTCTTTGCCCCCACTCCATATAAATCTTGCTATAATCCTATTTATCTCTGCTATTGTTTTCTTTGGAAAATATGAGCCCAATAGGCAGTATAATGTTGAAGTACCTCTTGAGATAGAATAAGCCTGCTTCCTCTAGATAACCATCTAGATGACCAAACGAAAATCTTTTTTTATATTTCTCAGTTAGCCACTACTAGTCGTCTACCTCGACAGCTTCAACCTAAATCCTAGATCTGTCATACCATTTATAAGGAGGGCTAATTTGAAATTACAGAGGGATCCCAGCTCATTAAGTTCCTCTTCCTCCC
Source organism: Pinus albicaulis (assembly GCA_034641835.2). Classification (NCBI taxonomy): domain Eukaryota; kingdom Viridiplantae; phylum Streptophyta; class Pinopsida; order Pinales; family Pinaceae; genus Pinus; species Pinus albicaulis. The sequence continues at coordinate 820,777,820 of CM076583.1, forward strand.
CATTTGCATAATATATGCAAGATTTCCCTATGCTTGCCAACGTGTCTGATGCTTTACAGAACCCATTCAGAATTTCCCTGAACTCTAACCAATTACTTCTCTCCTTGGCCCCAAATATAAGTACGCCATCAACTAAGAAGTTGTGTGTCACCATCTTCTCACGACATATCTCCATCCCTTTAAAAATTCCATTATTCATTGATTTTTTGATCTTCAAGCTAAGGGTGTCGATGTTCAATATAAATAACAGGGGTGGCAACGCACAACCCTGCCTTAATCCATAGCTCGGTTTGAAGAAAACTGATGTTGTTCCATTAATTAATACCGCCATAGAAGTCTGAGTTATACACGCCAATATCCAGGCCACCACCTCCCTATCCAAGCCGATTTTAAATAAAATCAATCTTAATAAGTTCCAGTCGGCCCTATCATATGCCTTATTTAGATCTATTTTCATGACCACCCCATTCAAATTCTTAGTCTGCATGGAATAAGTACTTCTTGTGTGTTGGCCACAGCTTCATGGATGCTTCTATCCTTCAAAAAACTGGTATGTTCCATAGTAATGTACCTCGACAAAGTATCCTTAATTCTCTCTGCAATAATTTTTGAGTTAATATTATAAAGGGTATTACACAGAGAAATAGGTCTGTAATCATCGAAATTTTTCTTCCCTTTATTTTTTGGAATCAATGTAAGGAAAGTTGAGTTTATGGCTCCAAGCATTCTCCCTGAAAGTTTAACATCTTCCACCATCTCAGTTAACTCAAGAGATAATTCATCAAAGAAATGCAGAAAAAATTCTGGAGTCCATCCATCCAGACCCGGACTCTTGTCTACTACAAAATATTTTAGAATGGCTTTAATTTCATCTGGCCTGACCTAATATTTTATTTTGTTCAGATTTGTCTAGTCAAACATGACAAGGAAATCATCAATATAATCCATTTGTAATGATATGCCAGTGGATTCTTGTTTCTCATATAGCAATCCATAGTACTCCACCGCAGCCCTCTTAATATCTTCTGTCGAGCACATAGTCGCCCCATTTGCCTCAATCTCCCAAATTGCGTTTATGCTTATTCTACCATTTACCACTTTGTGGAAAAATTTTGTGTTTTTGTCACCACATTGTAGCCACGTGGCCCTACTCTTGAGTCTCCATTCCTATTCCTCCATGAGGAGATGTGTCCTATATTCTTCTTCCAGTAGCTTCAGTTTTTCCCAATAGTCCATCGACTGTCTTCCCTCCTCAATTTCCTTTAATATCAAAGTTCTTTCCATTCTAATGGTGATTATTCTGTTCTTCATTTTTTATTTTATCCCAGCTCCCAAGTCTTTACCAGTTTCTTAAAATTCCTCAGGGTGATCGATAAATAAGACATTGCTGACATATCCTCCATCCTTCTATGTGTTTTCAAATAATCTCTAATCAATACATTAAACGATTCATTGCTCAATCATGATCTATTGAACTTAAAAGGTATTCCGCCTTTCCTTTCTTCAAAATCCCATATTAAATTAATCGGCCTATGATCGGACACTGTTAGATCCTCAACTTTCGCTCTCAGGTTGTCCATATAAGATCTCAAACCATTAGTAATTACAAATCTGTCTAGCATTTTTCCGATGAAATCGCCTCCTTTCCTGCCATTTAACCATGTTGGAGTATTATCATTGTTACAAAGCAATTTGTCACCGTCCCTGCAATTCCCCATCCCACACAATTGGAGGGCTTATTCCGTGACCTGTGAGCAGTGATATAACTTGAAAACACTTTCATGGCATTCCTCTAAACATGTACTCTCATTGCCCTGAAGACAACTCCTTGTGAAAAACCCTAAAAACACCCCTTTTTGCATTGGCGCGGGCAGTCAGTTCAGTACTAGCGCCAATGGGGGAAATGCTTCAAAGAGGGCGCGCCAATTGGCGCTCTGTCCCAGATTCGCACTCGCGCCAGCCATTTTAAGGATTGTTTTTAAAAAAATAAATGGCAGAAGTTTCGTCCTAACAAATTCCTGGACTGCTATCTATCTTGAGTTGGGAGGTTTGGCTACGGATTTCCATAGAGAGGAAGTGGTTTTCCACCTCTCATGGAAGCTTCCTTCATGATAGGGCCAATCCCATGATTTTAGGGATCCCAACTCCCATTCCTCCATCTACAAAAGCTTGCCCATATCCATTGCAAGCTAGTCTTCAAATCTCCAAGTTCCCAAGAGCCTTATGTTGTAAGAGCCTTGATTCATTCCCTTGAGGCCAAATCCAAGAAAGGAGATCATTGTAAAGTATCCGAAGAGAGAGGCTTGTCCCATCCCTGACAGGCTTTATCGAGACATGTTCTGCTGACGACCCGCCGAAGGAGAGTGCTGCGTCGGAGCTATGGTTGTATTCGTCTTTTAATTAATTAATGATAAGCGACTATTGGTTATGGTTCCACTCTTGTTCTTGATTATGATCATTAGTTATGTCTTTTTCGACTGACATATAGTTGTATATAATGGATTTTATGCTTGCGTTTGTTTTGTTTCTTGCATGTGCAGGTGTCTGATCACGGAGATCGTGAGGATTGTGATCTGCCGGAGCAGAGGAACGGGAGCACCACCTCTTCTACAAACGACAGCGTTGGATTCCAGGTAAGCATTCATCGCAAGTTGGTTTATTTGCAATTAGGAATCTGTACTGTAGCGCATTCGATTGTTGCTAGACCCGATCTGGGCTAGTAGGGATCGCCTCTGTCCGCAGAGAGGATTAACCTCTTCAACAATTTGGCAACTCCGCTGGGGATCGTCTATCTTGTTGTTGTTCTGCTTTATAAGCTACAGACGGAGCCTAAAGTTAGCCAGATAGCCTTCGAAACACTCTTGCTCTGCAATTGCAAAGTAGATCAAAGCTGCTTCAGTGAATCTCCGGTTTAGTTTATGAACTGAACACTTGGAGTATTGTCTTGTCGTTTCGGTTGTTTCTCGTTTCTCCTTGCTTGATCAGCTCTTTTGGCTGGCTCTTTTCTGAGTGTTTGGATTTTGGTTCAGCCCCAGAGGATCATATTTGACCTCTGATTTTCCGAGTTTTCATCCTTTCATGGTTGGCTTGATTGGCGCGGTTTCCACCCTGACAGTCACGCCAATTGGCGCGGGTTGCCAGTTCATCACTCGCGCCATCCCTTGTCTGGCGCGGATTACAGCCAGACAGTCGCGCCATTTCTTGTAGGTGGTAGGGTTTACCCTTCTTCGGAAGTTTCTTTTGGTTAGTACTTTGCTTCTGGGTTTGTTTTAAATTCTGCTTGAAGTGGTGAGTCTGGTCTTGGTTGGGAGAAATTCTTTGTTTTTTCATTTTCAGGTGTTGGCGCTTGTTGTCAGTTAGCGACCCGCGCCAATTGGGAATTGGTGCTAGTTGTTAGTAAGCAAGTCGCGCCAATTGGCGCTAGTTGTCAATGACAAAGTTGGGCCAATTTCAGGATGTGTGAAAATTGAGATTTTTTCCCTAAATCCTTCACTAGTGTGTCTTTCCCTTCCGTTATTTTCACTGTATGAGCATAGATTACATTGCTCATTGTTTGAAATGTCTTCTTTCCATGATTTCTTGATGTAAAAGGGAATGAATGCCTTGTTTTGATCTCTTGCTTTGGAATTCCTCTTTGTGTTTGACCTCATATGTCTTGTCGCCTTTTGAGGGATTCCGTTACAAAGTGTTTGAAACAACGATTGCATTCTTAGTGTTTGTTTACATCTCTTTTGCATTCATCCTTCATTAAGAAGATTTGTGTTATTTTAGTTTTTGTCTCAAAGCTTTCTTTTCATTAAAATGCATTAGATCACATTGCATTGAAAGATATTTTTGAGATTTATCATTGAACTTAGATCACATTGTTTAATGATTGAAGGCTAAAGATCGCATTGATTGCATTCTCTTTCATTAAAAGAATGCATTAAGTAGATTCTCATTTCATCGAAAAATGCATTGAGTGCATTCTTATCATTTGAAAAGGAAAAAGGAAATTGTGCATAGATTACAATTGCATAGTTTTCGAAAAAGAGGATTTTGCATAGATTACATTGCATTATTCGCATCATTGAATGTTTGAAATTACTTTTGGATAGTGAAAGTCATCTAGTTTGGAAAAGATTTTGTTTGCAGTGCTTTTGTTTGTCGCATCATTGTTTGAAGCTCTTCCCTTAACTAGATAACATTCATCGAATTGAAAAGTTTTCTTTTCTCATATAGCTGCATTTAGGAGATTTTGTGACATCACACTCACTAGGGCCTGAAAACTAAAACGTAATTGAAGATAAACTTTAAAATTTACTCAATTTACACTAAGGAAGAATTGAAATCTAACGAAACACATTTAGTGGTCTAGGCTAGAGACGTGTTCCGGCGTCTTAAAACCTAGTAGCTGTCATTCGCCTCTTGGCTTTACACAGCGCTAGTACGGACTTGTGCTCCCCGTACCGTCGCGTATATAAAGGGAGACCCGACTAGGTTGCTATCCTTTTTCCATAGGAAGCCGAGTCTGCCACCCTATACCCGTGATACACCGGACACAACATTCGGGGACATTGCCTACATGTACATTAAGTCCTTGGTTGATTTCTCTTTCATTTTGAAACCAAGGTGTTTATTGCAGTTCACGGTTATTTGGTACACCCTTTGCCTAGATTACCTGAGTAGTCATTTTGATCTTTTCTGACTCTTTAAATTTGAAAATGTCATCAAGCACTTGTCCTTTCACGCTTGTTTCCAATCTGAAAGTGATAGAGTCACCTTTTTCCTGTTTCTCGACTCTTAAAAGATGAAACGGTAGAGTTTTGTTTCAACATTTAAAATTAACCGCCCACGAAATATTCCGGTTAAAGCAGGTTTCCTTAGGGTGTTGTTCAAGATCGTTTCAGGGAAACTTTTCCGTAGTTCACCAACCAAGGAATCCCTCAAGGGAATCCGTGTCCTTTCCTCCTTTTGGAAATGTTGATCGGTCCACTTGGGCAACGTTTTGTCCCTTCCAAGGATGGTTAAATCAAGGTTGTCTGATTGGTTATTCGCACCTCTCGTGGTTCAATGTTCCCGCCATCGTTCAATCAGTTCCTCCGCCTGAACAACATCATGTTGATTCCAAGGTGGACCTCTCCCCTTCTTCGCCTATTTCTGCGTCCTCCTCTTCTACTTCCCCTGGTGAAAGTCTGGATTCAAGTAACCAGGTGGCTAAGAAGAAGAAGAAGAAGACAAAGAAGAAGAAGTCCGATAAAGGAGAGGCTAACTCTGCGGCTATTGCGCCTACGAAGTCTCCTCTTGATAAACCTTCCAACCCTCCACGGAAAGTCAAGTTCCCTTGCATGTTGTGCACGGGAGACCATCTTCTTCGAGATTGCCCTGGAATTCCCAAGGTGCTTGAAGTATGGTCCAATGGTCGTCCACCGTTGCCTTTGGCTTCCGAGAGTCAGGTTGGGGGAAAATATTCAACTGGTGCTGGTAAGGCTCCTAAGAAGCATGGTAAGATCACCAGTCCATGTAAGTTGTGTGAAGGGCACCATGCCATTCACCTTTGTCCGTACATGGATGAAGCCAAGCGAGTTTTGGACAATTTAGTTGTTTTTACACCATGCCTCCTGGTTGGTTATAAGCAGCTTTCTTTGAGTCCTCCACCAGCTGATCCTACGATTGGTCAAGAGTCATCCTTGGTCGATCTCGCTCCCTCGGAAATTCAAATTCAGGAATCCATTCCCGACCAACCATTGGTTGTGGGATCGGTCGAGTTGGCCCCGTCTACAGTGCACCAGGTCTTTTCCATTGAGAGTGGACCTTACATCCCTCATATTCTTCTTGTTTCTTCAGATTCTTTGGACTTGGAGAAAGATTCTCCTGTCCCTATACCTCAAGAAGCTACTCCTCCACCTCCCGTGATGGAGGTCTCAGAGGATACTCCACCCGACTTCGAGATGGAGGTCGTGGAGGATGCTCCTTCTTCTTCCGTAACACCAGGGGAAGACCATCTCAGTTCGATGGTAGCCCCTCTGAGTAGTTTAGTCGCTTCCTTTTATTGGAATCGATTTGCAGGATACCACCTTCCGTCTTATGTGCATTTCGAGAGCACGGTACAGGCTTTTGGTCTGGTCGTACCCAACACCATTATAGACGAAGGCACGTCTATTAGTGTTCTATCCTCAACTACTTGGCAAGCTTTCAGTTCGCCGCCACTTGCACCTGTTACACAGAATCTGTTGGCATTTAACAGAATAACTAGTCAACCGTTAGGAATCCTTCCAAGGTTACCTGTTACTTTGGGAGGTAAAACCGTCCATATGGACGTGATGGTTGTTCCAGGCCCCTTGGATTTCAATATGCTTTTGGGGCGCGATTACACCTATGCCATGGGAGCGCTTGTCTCCTCCCTTTTTCGTGTGGTCTGTTTTCCACATGAAGGACGGATTGTGACCATTGATCAACTTTTGTTCTTTGGTTCTGATGTGGCAACTGGCCCGCCATCATCCCTTCCTGGTTTTTATCCACCCTTTGTATCTGCCCCACCGCAGATCAACTATGTGTCTACCTACCCCATGCCTGTGCTCAGTGATGATGCCGTCGTGCATTAGGTGTTGGGGGCATTGGGTTCTGACTTCCAGGATGTTTTCCTTCCATCAGGAGTGGAACTCTTGGAAGTGATGACTTCTTGTTCATTATGATGAAGTCGGTCGGAGCATGGTTCCTTTCCTATGTCAAGCTCCTTAAAAAATGAAACCAGGTTGTCGGAGCACAGTTCGTTTTCTTGTGTCAAGCTCCTTAAAAAATGAAACAAGCTGGTCGGAGCATGGTTCTTTTCCTGTGTCAAGCTCCCTAAAAAATGAAACAAGGTTGTTGGAGCAGAGTTCCTTGTCTTGTGTCAAGCTCCTTAAAAAATGAAACAAGGTTGTCTGAGGATAGTTCTTTTAATGTGTCAACCTCGTTAAAATAATGAAACACGTTCCCGTTCAATTCGAGTCTTTGTTTAGATCTCGTAAAATCCCAGTCGAGTCTCTCTCTTGATCTCGTCACTTGAACCTTCACTCCATCTGCCTTTCATATGGACTGAAGCTTGGGGGGCATGTACCTCGAATTGAGTCACCATGCTGGGGGCATGCTTATTTTTTCAAGCATAGTTTGTTTCCGTTTCAAGCTTGTGTAAAAATGAAACCGGTTTCAAGCATAGTTTCTCTTTGTTTCAAGCTTGTGTAAAAATGAAACCAACTTCAAGTAGAGTTTCCATATTTCAAGCTTGTGTAAAAATGAAACCTTTCCCATTTTACCTCTTGTGATTGTCATTTTATCAGGCTGTTTTTGCCATATGAGCCTTGGTTTTCTCATTCCATCGTCACTATCTGCTTGGCCGATCATATGCCTTCACTTGGTTGTTTTACCCGTTCCTGAGGAACCGCTGCGATGAGTGGTCTTGTTAGCCAGCCTCTTAACCTTTACTTGTTTTGAGCAGTTCCACCATTATCGGAACCAGCTGCTACCCTTTATACCACTCATTCCTCCAGGTGGAGTCATCTTTCAGCTCTTTTCTGACTCTCTAAACATGAAAATATTGCCGAGTCACTTGTCGTTTTGATCTCATTAAAGTGGCTGTGAAACGACATCTACCCAGTACACGTTTACCCCTTTTTTGGGCTGGGATAGATTATTTACGAAAAAGGAATACCCTAGCCTATCACAACTGGGAGGTTTTCTCAGACACAGTTTTCTACCTTTTCAGATATGAGGAAATATTTACGAAAAGGGACCATTGGATTTTACCTTTCTGTTGTCTTTTCAAACTCTCTAAATATGAAAAGGCGCCGAGTTCTTCCTTTGTCAGACTCGTTAAAACCTGATGACATTGAATTCAGTCGTAATGACGATATTCGAGTTTCTCCTTCCTAGGGCGCCTTAAATGTACTAGGATGGATTCGTCCGAAGGATGAATTTATATGACAAGCAATGGTATCCTCTTCAAGCTTGTGTAAAAATAAAGAGGTAATCACTAGAAATGGTGGGGAAAATGGAACTAACATCATTTTCGTGTCGGCAGTATGTCACTCTTGAACATGGCACTTGTCTGCATTCGTGTCGGGTTGGGGACATCTCATCTCGTTTTCCACTTGCCTTCATGGGTTTGGGTAATCCCTTTTGACCTCTCATCTTTGCTTTGCCTTGTCATCATGACCTTTGATCTTTTGATGTCAAATACTACCAAATCCACTGTCGCGCAATTTATATGTTCAAGAGAAGTTGACCTCTGCAAATACCAACCTTCCTCTGATTCTCATCTGTCTCGTGTCGATGATGTGGGAAACATTATGGCCCACCTTCGATCAAGGTCACTTCCTGTCGACTTCAGCTGACTATCCAGGAAGTTGATCTAGAGACTCCCTTCTGGTACCTTGGAGCCTGCATGCCTCAATGGCAGGTTATTCGCAATTTTCATGAGGTTTTCATCATTGGTTTCCGATCAAGTGATTCTGCGGGTGTTCTACGTCAGCTCATTGTTCACATGCCGTAGATTTTACCTGTAGTACCTTGAGGGCCATCGTCATTATTGGTGGTACCTCTCGCGTCTGTTAACAGCTTTCATCATTGGCTGGTAATAAGACGATGTTCTCGCATGTTCGACTTCAGCCCATTTATTCACATGGTTGGACTTGTACTATGTCTGGGTCGAGATGGAGCGCAAGACCCTGGATTGTGTCTGTTGTAATCCAGGCTGCGATTTTGTGGATTATTATAATTGGTCACATGACTCACTTACTGGATGGCTGCGACCATACCTGAGTCTATTTATCGATCCTCACTGGATGGCTGCGTCCATACCTTGGATCTGGATTGTTGCATATTTTTTCATCGATGGTTGTGCCCATACCACATATATATCATGTATTTGAGACATTAGTTGTACTTCTTCACGCAGGTTTTCTGACGGCAGTGTTTTCAGTTGGACACGTTCTCGTAAAGCATTTCACCCCTCTCTCCCTTTCAAGCCTCATGCTTTAGGGGGCATCTGTTACACAACAATTTGTCACCATCCCTGCAGTTCCCCATCCCACACAATTGGAGGGCTTATTCCGTGACCTGTGAGAAGTGACATAACTTGAAAACACTTTCATGGAATTCCTCTAAACATGTACTCTCATTGCCCTGAAGACAACTCCTTGTGAAAAACCCTAAAAACACCCCTTTTTTCATTGGCGTGGGCAGCCAGTTCAGTACCTGTGCCAATGGGGGAAATCCTTCAAAGAGGGCGCGCCAATTGGCGCTCTGTCCCAGAGTCGCACTCGCACCAGCCATTTTAAGGAGTGTTTTTTAAAAAATAAATGGTGGAAGTTTCGTCCTAACAAATTCCGAGACTGCTATCTATCTTGTGTTGGGAGGTTTGGCTACGGATTTCCATAGAGACGAAATGGTTTTCCACCTTTCATGGAAGCTTCCTTGATGATAGGGCCAATCCCATGATTATAGGGATCCCAAATCCCATTCCTCCATCTATAAAAGCTTGCCCATCTCCATTGCAAGCTAGTCTTCAAATCTCCAAGTTCCCATGAGCCTTATGCTGTAAGAGCCTTGATTCATTCCCTTGAGGAAAAATCCAAGCAAGGAGATCATTGTCAAGTATCCGAAGAGAGAGGCTTGTCCCATCCCTGACAGGCTTTATTGAGACATGTTCTGCTGACGACCCACCGAAGGAGAGTGCTGCGTCGGAGCTATGGTTGTATTCCTCTTTTGATTAATTAATGATAAGCGACTATTGGTTATGGTTCCACTCTTGTTCTTGATTATGATCATGAGTTATGTCTTCTCCGATTGACATATAGTTGTATATAATGGATTGTATGCTTGTGTTTGTTTTGTTTCTTGCGTGTGCAGGTGTCTGATCACGGAGATCATGAGGATTGTGATCTACCGGAGCAGAGGAACGGGAGCACTGCCTCTTCTACAAATGACAACGTTGGATTCCAGGTAAGCCTTCATCGCAAGTTGGTTTATTTGCAATTAGGAATCTGCACTGTAGCGTGTTCGATTGTTGCTAGACCCGATCTAGGCTAGTAGGGATCACCTCTGTCTGCAGAGGGGATTAACCTCTTCAACAAGCATCAAAAGAGATATCACTTACCCCTACATTCCGGAAGATCTTCTTAATGACATCCGCCATATGGTCTCGTCTCCCTCTGTCACCCCAAATTTCATCATCATTTATAACACAGTTGAAGTCACCTACTATCATAAGGTTTTGAAGAATTAATATGCCACAATTCTCCATCCTCCACTAGAAAACAAGCCTATCCTGATAGGGGGCATAAATGTTAATGAGATTAATCCGATGAGGTATACCCTGGCAATGTCCCGAGAGAAGGATGCCTCCACAGAAACTGAAAGCTCTCATGGTCACCCGTCTGGGATCCCACAAAGCCACCAGCCCTCCAGAGTGTCCTTTGGCATCAATTTCTACCATATGCCAATCTAAATAGATAGCAAAAAATTACATGATAGCACAATTAGTAGATTACATTGATTCCTGAATAAAAATAAAAGTAGGATTACATAAAAAAAGAAAGTTCTTGACCGAAAGTAACTTCTCTCGACCCCCTAGACCCCTTAAGTTTAAGGATACAAGCTTCATGGGGGAACCATGGCTTCCAGGGTCAAAGCTCCAAGGACCCGACTAATAGCTAGAGAAATCGGTATGTCCCAGAAATTACAGTCTAGATAAATGTCCTGTAAATCAGATATTTGAACTATCTTTTCCTTCCTTTTCGTTTTATCCTTACCCCTCCTAAGAGTTACATTCGATCTCGAGGACGAACTAATGAAAATGGTAGGAGACGAAAACCTACCCTTATCCACTTTCAACGGCACCAGAATAGGATCATTTCCCGACAGCAATAAATCTAGATCACTCCCTATGGAGTTCCGCGGGGATAAGGATTCCTCCAGTCTGATAGAAGATATTGCAGCTAAAGATATTTGTAATTTGAAATTCTCTCCTTTCATAATGTCACATTAAGCCACAACCACAACCATATACTTCATGAAAATCACCACAAAACCAAAATGTACCTGAATCGAAGGTAGAATTGTACCTACACCATAGGCTGGGCTCCACTTGTTTTTCAAAATGTCCAAGAAAATACCACCATGATTATAAACTTCACAGGACGGACCAAACATCACTTCGTCGGTGATTACAAAAGGTAATATCCAATCCATATAGGTATGGTCTTAGAATGTAAAGACTATACAAAAGCTTCTTTTTCTATGCCATTTTTGGACATGGTCAGAAAACTGAATGACAAAGGATTGATGGAATTTCGTAAACAACTCAGTACCTATATCATAATGGAGAGATAACAGGAAACATGACATAAACACTTTAGCAAGAGTCGCAAAAGTAGTATGAGATGTAGCTGGTTGATCTACATACCACTTTTCAGCTTCTCCAGTGAGCAACAATCAAAGGTGAATAGAGTCATCAAGTGATAGAATTAGATGAAAACCACATATGAAAGGAGAGGATGTGATTATTGGAGTCCTTGATTAATTGGGTAAAATAAAAAAGGCTTAAACCCACATATTGTAAACAATTTTTTTAATTCATCAGTTTTTAATGTTTATGGTTTGTCCATCTAAACAATACGTGTTTTACAATATCTGTTTTACATTGTGATGAGTATAGATCTATTTGAGTAAGTAACTAACATTAGCCACTCCTAATAAAATAATTAAGTGCAAAATTTTGTAGATGGTTTATAGATTATAAAATATCATCTGTTATTTTTTATTATTTAAATTGTATTTTGAATATATGACTAAATAAAAGTTTTAAACATAAAAACTTGATTATAAAAACTGAATTTGTCATGATAAGTACATAATTTTTATTAAATGGTATATAATGTATATATAATTGAAATTAAAATATTTTATACATGGAGACATTTTATAATGCACATTAAAATAGTTTTTGAGGAAATTATATTTTTTTTTTACTTCTAATTTCTTTACAACATATTCATTTTTTTTAATTACAACTCACATTAATTTTATATTTGAAACATAATTTTTAAATTTTAATTTTATTTTAAAGGGGATTAAGTTATATGTGTGTTGTGTGATGGTATAGATAGTTGTTTTATATTGAGTGTAGACTCATTTTAATCATATTTATGTTAAATTTCTATTTTTTATTATAAAATTTGAGTATAAGTGTGCATATCAATAGATTTGATTCTTCTAGGTTGTTTCCAAATCTTGAGTCAAAAAAATTTTATTTTAATTTTCAACAAACTATTAACAAAAAAATATTTTAGCCAAAACATTTTTTTTATCATATAATATATACATAATTCATTTGAAATATTTCATTTATGACTCATATTGTTCACATTAAAACGTTAATACATTTTAAAATGTTAATATACTACAACTTATATTTCCATATAAAACACACACACACACATATATAAATTCAAATGCAAAAAAACTAATTAAATGTCATATAATATCAATAATTTTATTTTTACATGACATCTCTTAATTTCAGTAAAGAATTACATCTCCCTCATGCTAAAAAAGTAAAATAAAGTATTTTTACTTTTAGTTACCCTACATATATATATAATGTTGATATAAAATTAAGGTGGAAATTGAAATAGTTTGTTTATGGAAGATATTGAATTTATATTGTTATTATTTTTAAATTTGTTATTGTAAGTATGGTTTTATAATGTTCAAATATAATGTTAAGTGACAACATCTCTGTCACACTAGACATAGTTAAGTAGGGTATATATGATTCCATAAAGATTTTAAAAATAAAAATTTCGAGAGAAGCGACTTGCACCATCGGCATGGCCAATATATAGTGTGGATGATGGATCCATTTAAAAGGTGCTAAAAGACAACAAATGATATGTTGGTGGAAAATTCAAGATACATAAATGCATGAGAGAAACAAATACAAGCATGTCAATGGAGATGCTATGGGTCAAATTTCTTGAGGGAGTGTGCAATACGAGGGTTAGGAAGGAGTTGGCCCTCGAAATACTCTAGAAGGTATGCCCCCTTGACCATGCCCTTACTAATGATGTAAGGCCCTAGCCATAATGAGCCACACTTCCCATGACAAAGGACATCATGAGCCTGGTCATACATGAGAACAAGATCACCTTCGTGAAAGGTACAAGGGTGGACTTTTCGGTCATACTGAGCTTTGGTACACTTCTTGCCTGCTTCAATGGTTTTCAATGTGACATGATGATATTCGAAAGCGCACTCAAGAATGATAAGTATTTGTTCTAAAGTTTCAGTGTCAGGGAGAAGTTCGACGGCGAGGTGAAGGGAGGGAATTTCACACTCGATCAGTAAGACTGCCACATCACAAAAAACAAGGTTTAAAGGATTAATCCTGGTGGCAGTTTTAACAGAATTTCTATAGGCCCACAAAATAGGGAAGAGAATAAGGTGTGAGTTGGTTTTTTTCTTAGTCACCATCCATTGAAGCATATTTTTAACTATTTTATTGAGTACTTCAACTTGTCCATTACCTTTGGTGCAATAAGATGATATATATTGGTGTCTGAAGCCTGACAAAGAGGATAGCTCACACCATATCTCACCTTTGAAATTTCCACCATGGTGACAGAAAAAAAAATTTGGAACCCTCAATCGAGTGATAACATGGTTAAAGAAAAAGAGATCTGTGGTAGCTGCCATGTTGTTGAATGTTGGCATGGCCTAAGCCCATTTGGTGAAATAGTCGACGACCATGATAATATACTTGTGGTCACAAGCACATGGAGGTCAACACTCCATAAATTCAATGGCCCACTTGCATAAGGGACCGACTAATATGACACGATGGATGGGAGCAGGTGAAACCCGTGCCTTTGGGGAAAATAGCTGAAAATTGGGATAATGTTTGAATGCCTCAATTCAATCGTCGAAGAGGGAAGGCCAAAAGTACCCAGCATGCACATGATTTTCTAGGAAGTGGCCACATGGGAGAGGTGGCCACCGCAAGCTCCACTATGGAAGGAATTAAGGACTTTCTTAGCTTCAACGTGTGTGAGGAAACAATGAAGGACAATATCAACACCGTGACGATAAATATCATCACGATGAAAAGGTAGCGGGGGGCTTGGTGTCATATACATTTTCGAGTGTCACGATCGAGATGGGGGACGAATTTCTGGGTTCTCCGATAAGTAAGGATGTCGCCATACAAAGGATCATCTGAAGTAATTGAAAACAAGTGTTCATCGAGTAAATCATCATTAATTGGCGGATCACGCATACGAGTAGGAAATTTAGCAATGAGTTGAAAAAGGGCTATACCTTTATTACTCTTGGCTGGGACAAATTCAATATCAAAATCTTAGAGGATAACGATCCAACGTGTATATTTACCATTAATGATCTGCAGACTTAAAATGAAATCCATTGGGTTGGAATTGGTCATGAAATTGGTGTAACACGTAAGGATATAATGAAAAGGTTTTTAGACCGAGAACACAAATACTAGTTCTAACTTCTCTTCCTCTTAATAAGACACATGAGGTCCCACAAGGTTCTTACTGACATAATGGATAACATGCTCGGTTCTAGTGGCATCTTCCTGGATGAGGACCCCATTGACCAAATGGGTGGAAGCTGAGATATACACAATGAAGTCCCTCTCAAAGTTACGTGGACTAATCAAGGAGTGGAAGTGAGAGCATGTTTCAGGGCATAAAAATATTTTTGACCATAGTAATCCCAAAAACATGGAATGTTAGGTCGAAGGAATCTTAGAAAACCATGCGCAGTGGTGGAAATTCCATGTACGAACTGATGAACGAATTTGGATTTTCCTTTAAGGCTTTGTAACTTGCGCATGGTACGAGGGATGGGTAGCTCAAGAATGGCTTGAAATTTGAGGGATAAATATTTATACCATATTTGGACACAACGAAGTGCAAGAGATGACTCAAAATAATGCAAAAGACACACTTCAATGGTTTTAGGTGTTTATTATACTTGCGACATGAGAGAAATATGGTATGAAAATCATGAATGTGTTGCACCCGAATCCTGGAACAAGCAGTGAGGTCATCAAGGTAAGCAAGGATAATATGATCCAAGTCATGCAAGCAGTAAGACATGGCCCGCTATAAGGTGGATATGGAATTATTTAAACCAAAATTCATAACCCTATAAGAAAAAGCTCCCCACAACCTAATGAATGAAGTTTTCAACTCATCAGCATGACAGATAGGTATCTCGTTGTATCCGACGAATCCACACATAAAGGATAGAACCGCATGCCTTGCAAACTCATCAATGATTTGGTCAATAAATTGTGTGGGGAATTTTTCTTTGGGACAAGCTTTTTTTAGGTCGTGAAATTAAGTGCAGACACGAATGGTGCCTTATTTATTGAGAACGGGAAATCGTTTGGAAACCCATGTGGTACATTCAATGGGATATATAAAACCAACCTGCGTGAGCTTATTGATTTTAGCTTTGATAGCCTCATGTCTGGAAGGAGTGATGGGTCTCAATTTTTGATGAACAAGAATGGAATCAGGCCATGTATCGATATGGTGTTCGACAATGGCATGATCAAGTCCTGACATCTCATAATAATACCACCCAAAAACATCATGGAATTCCTTGAATAGTTTGGTGTACACTTCAATTTCTTCCATGGTGCAGTGTGCCCCTAAGGTAATTTTTTCTTCGACCCCTGTTTTATCGAAAAATTTTATTTTAATGGTAGGAGAGATATTGCCCATGCTTCCTTCTTCGAAAGCATATAGAGTAGGAATGGGATTTCTAAACCAATAAAATTCATCATGAATGAAGTCTTTAGACTCCACAAGATACTGGTCATGGGTCTGCTATGGAAGGAAGTACGTACGATGGTGCATATCATCCCAAGGAAAATCAGGGTTGGTCATCGCTTCAATAATTTCTTCATGTGAATGGAATATGGGAGGATTGGTAGAAGGGATACCACTTGATGTAGTGAGGCTACCTAGTGCATCTTCATGATAAATATGGTTCACATACTCATCGCTACGAAGGGTAGATGAAGAGCTAGTAGATGAAACATCTACCGATGTTGAGCCCAAGGTGTCCGATGAGGGAGTTTCATCCAAAAAAGAATGGGAATATCTTGAGGGGTATTCCTCCGTGGATCTCATGGATGAAAATAGATAGAGAATAACAATCGAAGAGTCTATCATCTCGACATCGAGGGGAGGTATCATAATGGGTGCAGAAGTATAGGAGTACATGATCCACTATGAGCAACCTCTATTTCCTGAATTTCCTCAAGGGTATCATGAAAGTCTTCGAGACATGGAAAATGATGTGAATAGTGGCCATAAATTTCACACAAAGCAGAAGGTGAGTTTGTGCCCATTGATTTGAGTTTCTTAGCTGAATCAAGTAAGGTAACATGGACATCTGGGATGTCAAATTTAGGAAAAAATTCATTGACCATAGGTTTGAGATGAGGAAGTTCAAGACAGTTATGGGTGCCATGCCCAACAACATCACACAAAGTGCACAGATGTGTTAGCCTTGGAGACTTAGGTGGAGTTAGAGTTGTTTGGCGAGCATTTTCCTTAGGTTCTTTCTTTTTATATTTTCTCCCCTCACGAGATGCTTTAGAGACAACAATAGATTCTTGTTGAGGTGGCCATGGTGCTAAACCAAAGGGACAGGTCATTGTGACCATTTGAATTAGGGTCAAAGTGGTATATTGTTTAAGTTGATGGGGAGGAGTGTTTGTTGGTGGATCAATGTATGAGACTGGGATCCCCAGGGTTCGATTAGGTAACCTCAACGTAGCCATAATAGGCATAGAAAAGACTCCAAATGGGGGAGCTAAAAACGATATATGACCTGAAGGATAATGGCTTCGTAGAACTTCTCCCAAATGGTTAAGGCTTGGGGGAACTATTCCTAGTTGGAAAAAATTGCGAGAGATATCAGCAGAAGGAGAAGGTTCTTGAGGAGATGGTCTTGATGGCTATGTTGAGTGAACAATGAATTGTGAATGTGTTGTATGTTAGCTGGTCATATTGCGCCACTTTTGGCTAGCCCAAGATGCTTACAACATGTAAACACTCTATGAGTTGGGCTCAGTGATAAGAGAGGTGGGGACCAGGGAATGAACCAAGTAAGGTGGCATCTTGATAGACTCTTGGTGAGACAATGGTGAGAGGTGCGATTGATTGGTTATCGGCCATCAAAGAGATGATGGAATCAAGGGAGGTCTCAGACTTCTATTCATAATATGTCAACTGATCGATGGTGATGATATTTACATTTTGGGGTAAGCACATCTTACAGGGAGCCACATATGCGACAACTGACATCGCATAGGTGTAGCTACGATCCAAGGGGTCACCAATGACTTCTATGTCAATACAAATAGTCTTTCCCACAAGTGTGACTGTAAAATTTTGGGACATGCTAAATGGTTGGGAAGGGTGATCGTCCCAAAAATGTAAAGTGATGGTGGATGGGGACAGATCGAGGGATCCAATCTTCTTCCAAACATAGGTGGAAATCACACAGGTGAATGCACCCTCATCAATGATACATCGTTGAACATAGGCATTATGGATCTTGACTCGTATTTGGAAGGAAACAGATGAAGGTAAAGGGGGATGTTCTGGCTAATTTGGTTTCGTAGTCTTGGATAAATTCACTCATACTCCTATCTCCAAGACCCTAGCCTAAGCTAGTGTTGGTGAACTACCAGTAAAAATAAAAGACGAATCTAGTTAATTTTATTATTTCATTGATTTTAGTGGTTATTATTTACAAAAGTGGGATGCGCTGTGAAACTAAGATTATGTAAATGACTCTTGTTTATTCACCCTAATGCAACTATATGCAATTTTTGTTTTCATTTTGATGAGTGCTAACTATAGGAGGGTAAGAGTTTTCATAAAACACCAATGCCTATTATGATGCACCTCTCACTAAATATTCTGAAATTCAAAGTATCCCAAAATTTTGTGAATTAATGACCCAGAGATCAACCAAAAAGGTAAGTCGAAGTAAATGAAAAGGAACCAAAGAAAATTTCCCAAGCAAGGATGAAAATCACTCCAAAAGCATCACAACTAGGAAAACAAATCCCAATCAAACAAACACTTTCAAAGCAATCAAAACGAAACTCAAAAGTGAAAGAAGGAAGGCAATGTCAACAATACTAGGGTTGTAGCACAATGGCTCAACCAAGGCGAATGTTCTACAAACGTAAAAACTGAAACCTAGAGGAAGGAAGGCTGAGAAAAAATCAAATGAGAGTTATATAGGATAATACAAACATACTTAAATGAAATTTCCTAGATGACAGTTGCACAACCAATCACAACACCACCAATTGCGACAAAAATAATCAGGAGAAGAAAGAGAGCACTAAAAAATAATGAAAAAAGTGCAAAAAGGACATAGAGATCTGAAAGTGAGATATGAAAAAGATCTAAGAAATCACCAAAAGTATCTAAATAAATATGAGACTGAGATCTATAGATGATAAAACTAGTCCGGAACCAAAGCACACAAAGAATCCTTCAAGGGAACCTTGAAGAACATAACCAATGGAAGATCCCAATAAATAAATAAGAAATGTCTCAAATATGACAACGATCAGTGGCTAATAGCAACAAAAACAATAGATCCAATAGGTCTCTAATATATAAGAAAGTTGTGAAGAAAAAAACCTGAAAATTAAAGTAAATAAGCTCAAGAAAACTCGAAAATTTGGAAAAACGGATAGAAAATAGACTGATTTTTCAATCAATGATATATTCTTCATACGGACTCTGTTTCAGGTGGTTTTTTTAGGTAAATTTTAAATATAAATATAGATGTATAATTATTTTTACTCAGTGATGTACATAAAATAATAGAAATGAATAAAAAAAATTGTCATGAGTGAGGGCAGCAGAAAAAAAAAGTGACAATTTTTCAATTGGCGATAACTTCTTCATACAGAGTCCATTTCCAGTGAATTTTTTTTTTGGTAGAATTTTGAGAGTAATCCAAATATCTGGTTATTTTAATCAAATTATGTACAAAAATTAACATAATTTGATAAAATAGTCGCATCCTGTAATTCTCTATAAAAAAAAAAAAACACAAAAACAAAACTTCAAATCTAAGATCAGCTCATATCTAAGGCAAATAAAACCAATGGAGATCAAAATGAATCCAAAAAAATATATATAATTCAATAGGAGACCAATATGAAACCATATCTAAAAACGATAAAAGATATTTAAAGAGAAAGAGGGAAAAATAAAAATGCTCTCTTTGAAAGCACCAATTATGTTGCATTTAATTATGGAAGGAGATATTGCTCCATGATCTCATGCATGATTGAGATCACTATACAAAAAAGAAGAATCAATAAGACAATCTAATAACAATCCACAATCCATATGGACATGCATGTAGTTTTGATGCAATTATAAATACTAAAAAGTATGAGAAAGTAGCTTGCCTCCTCGCAAGTTGGTGAATGGTTTTCGTCCTTATTCGTAATCCTTGCACTCCACCCAAGTGATGATATCTTTCATCCAATCTTGATCCAACGCCTTCATAAAAAAATAACTAGAAATAGATGACAAGTTATCTTTCTCAAAAGATCATCAGCTTAAAACAAATAGAAATCACACGTCTAAATTACTGCAACATTGGTATAAGTGGAACGAACAAAGATTTTTATTAAACATATAAGTGAAAGTACATCATTATACCTTAAAACATAAGATATCCTCTCCAAAATATGGCACATTCTCCCCCTCTCTAACCAATATGACATCAAAACAAAGTATGTCTCTTAATATTTGAATCAAGGTAACACCATCTCGATATAATTCTCCCTCTCCCCTCTCCCTTTCCTCTTGGTGAGACTATATAGGTTTATTCTATCCTTTGGGAGAATGTATCTAGACACCTAGGGGCTTGAGAAGTTAGTAAAATTATACAATAATGGACCCCTATCCAACTCATACACAGGTGGTTGAAGTTGATTTCCTTGTGAATGACAAACTCTATAAACTTTTTCACAATTGCGATATTTTTATCAATTATCTCAATTATGAAATAATTATTATCTAATAATTATAGAATTTTGAAAAAATAATTATGATAATTTTTTGAATTATCTAATTGCACCCTTTTATCATGTGATAAATCTCACATAATTAAAATAAAAGGTGGAAAGAGGATGCATTTTAGCCAACAACTAAGGTAAGTTGAACTTGGGTTTCTCTCACTATAATGGAGTGGAAAATGGGGTTATAACAGTGGGAAGAATATCTTCCACTCGTAGATTTTGGTTACAACAATCGGTATCAAGAATATTTTAGGATGATTCCTTTTGAGGCATTGCTTGGGCATATCTGCAATACTCCCATTAGCTAGAGTGATCTAGTTAACAAGGTATTGATTAGGCCATATATGTTGGCAGAGATGGAACATGAAATGCAGGTAATAAAAAAAAATTAAAGGAAACACATGATAGGACGAATAGCTATGAAGATCTGAAAAAATTATTTAACGAGTTTTAGATTGGGAAACATGTGTACTTTTGCATGAAGCCAAAGAATATCTCCTTGCGGATTGGATTAGATGGAAAGATGGCACCTTGGTTTTTTTTACCTTTCAAGATTGTTGAAAATATTTGGCTAGTATCCTATCCAATTGCACTACTTATAAAAATGAAATTCCATGATGCATTCCATGTTTCATTGCTTAAAAATAATGCTAAATATGTTTATCATTTGATTGAATAGTCTGTATTTCACATGGAGCGAGAAGGAGAATTCCAGTCGAAACCACGATGCATTTTGCAGAGAAAAAATGCTCATGATCCATAATCGAGAAATTGAATAGGTTAAAGAGAAATCGAAGAACGTTGGGCCCAATTAAGCTACATGGGAGATGACGGATGAGGTGCAGGCTATGTATCCTTCCTTATTTGTTGGTTGAGAAATTTTTTTGACATGTGTTTGGTATATGTTTTGGTATATGTTAGTATTATGTTTGGTATATGTTTTGGTACATGTGGTGTGATATTGGTATATGTATATATGTATACAGATGTAAATTTCGCCATGAGCTATGTTATAAATATCCAATAAGCGGTATGGTTGTCATGATTTCATGCTGTTACAGAGTGGTTTTCTTCTCCATAGGATGACCATTGTAAATAATCCAACAAGCTAATTTATAAATCTCCATGGGTAGTATGTTTTTCTACAAAAGGCTTGTTGGTTGTAGGTGTTGTTGAACACCGAGGAAAATGTTCCCCCAAGGGGGAGGGTTCTGTAGTAGCCCTTGTGAAAATTCCATGTAATAAAAGCTAATAAAGGAAAAATAATAACCACAGTTATGGGACACGTATTCGAAACTGATTGTTGAGAAAAAAAATCCTAGTGTGGGTTTTCCCATGGTTTATTATGGCTATGGAAATTGGAAAAGGAAATGGTTAAGGCGTTGGTAAGGAAAAGTGACGTTTATTTATGAAATTAATGGAAATTAGGAGAAAAGGGAGGTGAAAGGTAACAGGTTGCATGTGAGGAGGAAAATGAAGGAAAATAATTGAACATTGAAGAAATTAGAGGCCTCATTTATAAAAATATATTGAGGATGAGTTGGTATATTTTTTTTTCAGTTCATTTTTGGAGCTCTCATTTATCTCTCTATCTCATACTCTTGAGCACTTATATTACTATTGGAGTATCCTTGGAGAGTGTCACCTACTTGGATATTTGGAGCAAGAAGGAAAATGAAGAGCACGAAATCGGAGGAGCACATCGGTATCAATAGCTACAATGGGTTTAGATTGCTAATACCAAGTTGCATATATGTTTTCCTCACTATTTTTGGCATGCATGGGTTATGCATGTGGTTTCTTGGTCATGATCTATCATTGGCATGGAGTATTTCCTAGATTGGCAGTGTATTTTCCTCACCTTTCCATTTCTTGGATACACATGGAGTTTTGGATTCATTTCATTGTTTTTTTTGTGGTTGGTTCTCATTTTCCTTTAGCTATGGATTGATTTATTAGTTCTTGAAGCCTTGGTTGGCCAAACACTCTTGAGCCCATAGGTAGTTGTGGGTTGGCTTTAGTTGTGGGTTGGCTTACTAGTCTTGGAGCCTTGGTTGGAAAAATTCTCTGGAGCCCTAGGTGGGTACAGTTACTAGTCCTAGATCCTTGGTTGGAAAAACTCTCTCAAGCCTTGAAACAACTTGGGTTAAGTTAGTAGTCCTAGAGCCATGTTTGGAAAACATTCTCTGAAGCACTGCATAACTTGGGTAGAGACCAAACTGCTGATGTTTGTGATGTCTAACTGTGAGGTGGAAACACTCTTTGAGGGTTGAGGCAGTTTGGCCTCTGCAAGCCCTAGTTTAGTTTTGATTGATGAATTTTATGACATACCACATCCATGCTTGGAATATGCCACGGGGGTGACTAGCTGAAGAGAGATTTTTCATAGCCATGTCTATGGTTGGGTGGAATAAGGAAGTCCCAAACTTGGTTTCACTTTTATTATGGAAATAAGAGATCTTCTCCTCTTGTATTCATGGGTAAATATTTTTGTTATTATTTGGATTCTATGTCTGATATTTCCTTGATGTTTATATTGCTATTATGTTGGTTATAAGAATGTATTATGAGAGTGATGATGTATGTCTCTCATCATGTTTTAAATTTTAAATGAATTAGAAATGTATCTATGGCCTCATAGATGATAATGCAACTAATGACATAAGGGAACAATGTTTCTTAGACATTCTCAGATAAGTATGAGATCCCTATGGTCAGATCTATTTTTTACACATGTAGCTCTCATGTTTGTGACATGTTTGACAAAATACTTGTCATGGCTAGAAAGGGTCCAGTTTAGTCCTTATTGATGTGTTTTATTTTGCATCATTATTCTATTGTTTTAATTCATTTCTGAGCTTGTCATTAAGTTATGGGCAGTGACCTTCGCTCTAGACATGAAAACGTTTCCCAAATTTTTGGGACGCTGGTATAACATTGGGGAAAATAGTCCCTGCACACAGTAATGCATCCATGTGCAAGTTTCCAGAGCCTCCCAAACACACTAATTCCAATACTTTGGAAGCGTCCAGAGATTTAAGGGCTTCAAACCTCAGTAGGACCCAGGGGCAGGATACCTAAGCAGTTGGGATGGCTCTTGGGAGTGTTGTTGTTAATGTGGAAGTTTTTTGTGATGTGTTTCCATCGATTCCACTTCTTTAAGGTCACCTAGGAGGTTGAATCAAATCATAATGACTCTTCGTCACATTTTTACCATGGTTAGTCGGTTACTTGGGTAGATATGGGAGGAGGGTGTTACATTTTCATTTTGAGATATATTTTCATTCTCATTAAGAAATACATTCATAATGAGTTATTTCTTAATATTATATATAAATATCATTAAAATTAGTGTAAAATTTAATATTCACATATCATAATTAATATTTAAAAAAAAAATCATTATTCTTAAAATTTTAGGAAAATAATAGTTTTTTATTTTATTTTTATTTATATTACTTTCTCTTAGAGAAATTGTTTTTGGTATTGGGTACTTTCATGGGGAGAAAGTTAGATTCTCTCAGCTTGAAGGGAAGGAAGAGGTTGTTGGTACTATCCACTGCAAACTTCACTTCTTCCTCGAATATCTCGTCATCAAATGAACAACCTATATATAACTGAATGGATTCTATTGTTGCATGGCCTCTTTTCCATTGTTCAGGGATCGCTTCCCTCAAGGGCTCATCTCTCCCTATAACCCAAATAAAGGTTGAAACAAGGGATACCCTATCAGCGAAATTTCAAAAGAAAATCCTGATCCATGATGCCTGAGTCAAGATCCTTCATAGGGAGGGCTTCTTAGTAAAGGTTAGTAGATCAATTACGTTATTTCCTTACTCTTGATACTGGATTTTTTGAGTGGTTTCTTCCACTATTGTGGCTATTCCTAAACATATATCATGTCGTATTCCTATTAATCGAGCCTGTATGATTGGTCCTCTAGCCAAAGTTTCGGTTGAGGGTCATATTTTGAAGCGAAATACCATTGAAGGAAACTATATTGAGCTAGATGCTTCCTTATTCCAAGCTATCATCAATGACTTAAATATGATAACCTTTTTGGATCTTGTGTGGACCCTATTAAGGGGATCATTGTGATTTCAGGTGAATGATGTTGATTGAGCCTCCTCCCTTTCATTCAGGATTCAAGAACATGCTAGATTCTCCTCTACATTCATGCATCTCCTTAATGAGGTTTACCACCTTAGTATAGTAATATCCTAAGTCATCATGTTTTAATAAAGGATACATTAATAGAAAAAAAAAATATATTGCGAGGTGGAGCTCACGGAAGAGGTGTGCACTCTTCCTCTCATCCTAGATCTTTTAAAGAATCCCTAAATCCAAGGATCGTGAACTAGCTTTCTAAAGAGCTCTTAGGGAGAACCTTTATTTTGCATCAGATCAAAAAATTTCCATCTATTAATGTGTCAGATTATTAATTTGGATCTTCGCGTGTTAACTACATTGAGCATGCTCTTATTATTTGATTCAATGGATTTTTACATTAATATTTTGCGCTTCACTGTTGGATTTTTAGCACCTAACGAATAGATATAGATATGTTCTACTACTCGATAATATATTTCAAGGATATGAAGGATTGACAAGGGGTCCTTAATATTGGGAAATGGTTTTGGGTCCAATATTTTCTTTCCATTCAAGCATGGTTTATATATTTTGGCCCTATAACTATGCCAACTTTCATGATTCTTTTGTTGTTTGTGTCCCTAAATTTATATTTCACTTGATGCACCGAGATATTTTGGTGAATATTTGTAATGCTCTCAGGAAATTATTTAATTATGTAATATTCCTAATTAGCGACAGCTAATTGGAATATTCTATTTTGTTTAGTTTTCCATCTATATTTTGTAAATAAATAAAAAGTGAGTGAAGAGGGTCTAACTCACTTAAGAGAAATAAGACATCCACCTAGTAGCACAACATTGTGACTTAAGTGGGAGTCAAGGGGGGCCTAACACCATGTAGAGGAGGGGGGCTATGTACACTCTAGAAGCTTTTGCAAGCTTCTACGCAGATAAGGATGAGGATGTGGATGAGAGAGAGGCTACGTTAGGTTTTGGATGGAAACCAACGTTATAAAATATGGAGGAGCCTCCTCATTTCATTCATTCTTGAGTTGATGATTTTGGAGTCAGACTTATGTCTTCTTGAGCACGCTGGTTGTTTAGCCTGTCTGCACCACTGTTTAGTGCATTGAGTGTCTCCGGTTGGAGATCTCGCCCTTAGCCCTGGGGGACTTCGAGTGCCTGCTCGGGCAAGGTTATTTTTTCAGCATTTTGTGTGTCGTTTCATTGTTTGGGTTTGTTGCGGAGCTGGAGCTTATTGAGACTGCACAGTCACTGGGAGAGAGGACGCAGTCCATTGTGGAGGAGCTTCGGATTGGGGTTTCTGCAGGCGATTTCGCCAGGATTTCGAGCAGAGGGTCAGCCTTTTCCCGTCGGAGGTTTTTCGCGGAGTTTGTGGCAGTATTTCAGCTGTTTCTATCCATCCACTGCGCTCTTCCTTGGAGGCCAGCGTAATTCACTAGGGAGGCAGTTTCTGGTGATTTACAAGGTTGGCCATTCTTGGAATGGTATGTGGATCTTGTCCGGGTTGTTTAGGAGAGGAGGTTTGTCGATTTTCAGCTCATTCCGGCAAGGGGATCAGCTCCTAGTCTTCAGTCCATTCCAGTAGTAGCAGCTACACGGTAGTTTCCAGCAGCTAGAACATAGTTCCTAGAGCAGCCATTTCCGGTATTCTCTGAGAGTGTTTTCTCACTTGCCTTGCCCAAGATTATCCTATTGTACTCCATTACATTTCTCAGATTAAAAAAATGGCTCATCATTTCTTCTTTATGTTTCCTGGATGAGTTGTCGTAGTTGCCATAGTTGCCGTCGTTGCCATATTCTCTTTCTATGATATTATATGTCTATTATTGTTTTTGAGAATTCTAGTTCTATACCAATTGGTGTGTTTATCTTTCACTCTTAGATAGAGTTTGGAAAGGGCCAGGTAGCCTCCGGATCTCGCCCTCTTTTTAGAGGCGACATATCCGGTAAATGCCCTCCCAGTCCATCTCTGGTTGGATTTTGTCGTGTTTTAGAGATATCCCCGAAACGGGATATTACAGTGGTATCAGAGCATAGTTTTGGCTCAGCCTATGGTCTATGACATCAGGAAAGAGACCGTACAGAGGCAGGAAGTATAGAGACCGTGAGCGTAGGTTGGAGGCCACCTACGAAGAGGAAGACTATGCCCAGGTAGAAAACACAGATCAGGAGAGAGAGCCTATGATAAACAGAACGGGAGGAGCCTGTAGTAGATTTGAGGCAGAAAGAGCCAATGGCAGATGATACAGAGGCCAAACAATTTGGAGAGGCACTCCTCAAGTCGGTGCAGGATTTAGCTTGACAGATCGAGGTGATGGGACATAGGTTCACAGCTATGGAGGCTAGGCAGCGTGAGACTCTAGGGGTTTTCCTATTCAGAGAGGGATTAGGTACATCCCACCATTTTCCGGAGCAAGGTGCTGCTCAGCGTAATACTCCTCAGCCGACGGCTTCATGTGCACCTACCCGCTCTACTATGCCCACTTTCTTGGGAGCAGATACAAGGGCAAATCCCAGCAGGAAGCAGGACCTAGACACTTAGATGAGTATTTTGCAGAGTATCGGTACTACGGGCAGGAGTTTAGCGATGCCCTTCTATTCAAAGATTTTGTTCAGCTCCAGTGGGATAGCATACCCCGCAACTTTCACAGAGGGAACAAGCACTCACATGACGCGGGCTTGGAGCGCAAAGTGGGCAGATTCCATTTACCGACATTTGGCAGGTCATCCAAGTGTTTGGAAAAATCTTGGGTGGAGAAGTTGGATGCCTCTTTCCATCTTGATTGAGTATCGAAGGGGGAAACCATCAAAATGGTTACCTCGCACTTGGAGGATGAGGGCACACAGGATTGCAGGGAGTTCAAGGATACACCTAGTGTGACACAGGACTCACCCTCATTGGAGACCTCCTTGACCGTGTTGGTTGATATCGTAGTGGAGAAGGTAGAGCCTACCCCAGTAGAGCCATCCATTGAGGTGATGACCGGAGTCGTATCCGAGTCTTCGGGTGGTAGCAGCACACGAAAAATGGGTGAGGTGTCAGGGGATGTATCCACCTTCGATGAGGCACTAAGAGATACAAAGGTATTGGATGATGGTCGCAGACAGTGGTATCATCGGCTTCCGGCAAACCTTCTAGTTTTGAAGGGGAATGCCACGTCATTACGAGAGGCCATTTTGTTGCAGGACAGGGAGCTGGAGGGCATGAGAGTGGCTTGTGCCGATTCGGCAGCCAAGTTGGCCCGCATTGGTGAACGACTGGATTCCCTGATGGTACAACCAGAGGGCACGTTGGAGCATCATATCATTCCCCTTCAGGGATGCATGGACGAGACTAGCAGCGTTGTTGGGACACCTCTTCCCATTGGAGAGAGAGAGATGGAGTCACCTTGTCAGATCTCATACGTTGACTTAGTTAGCAGGGTGAGACGATCGAGGTTGCACAGGGTGCAGCATCCACATGTTGAGGTTGGATGGCGAGAGATTTTGAGTTGGTACCCGGTGGAGTGAGTTATGGAGATGGTGGTGGACCCGAGTGTAGTTCAGCAGGAGTTCCCAGGTGCAGGGAATACAGGAACCCCAGATTGGCATTGGGGTCTGTTGGTCACTTTAATTTTTTAACAATTCAAGTGCCACATAAATTATCGACCTAGGAAGGTCTAGTTTTTTCAAAGGCAATCACACACTATATATGCTCAATTCCAAAAGAAAACAAAGGTTGTAGTATTTATTACACTAATTATATTAGCCACAATGTTCACACCTCACTTCAACAAAGCTGAAGCCTACTCGTGTTACAGCAAGGACAATCCTTCTATTGCAGAGTCTCGTTCAAAGAATCCTAGAAAAGCTAATGAAAAGAAATGATTCTGCAGAAAGGAAAATCAATCAACTATAATGAAGAACAAGACCCTATTCCTCCAAGTAGGAATCTTCAGCACCTGTTTCCTGATATCAAACCATCACACATTTATTTCATAAATATATTTCTGAAATAAAATAACTCATAGCTTTCCAGAATGAATTTCACAAACCGATGCAGTGGATGATTTGAAAACAGAGTTCTAACAAGAAACACAAGATTTCAAAACTGAATAGATAATCTTCAGTAAACAGGGTTAATCGAGGTGCGAATAACATTAACAGATAATAGACTACAGGGAAAAATGGTTGAACCTTGTGATGAAGGTGGGCCCTTTCCTTCTCATAAGATTCCCCAGAGAAAGAAATTAAATTGGAGTGCTCAAAATAGACTTTTATACATCTGTCAAAAAGGGACATATTACAATGGAGTATCACTCCTTCTCTGTTCAGGATAATGCACTTCCCGTAGTCTAACTATATTCTAATGATGATGTCTCCTCTTTTTAAAGAGGAGACATCTATTAAAGTTACATCAGAGAAATCCTATATTTATCCAAATCTAATCTTCTGTTCTTAAAACAAAGTCTTTCTGTTCTTCCAAAGCATAATGATGTTACGATGGATACAGGAGTACTAGCTTCAGAATGGTCCGTGAAATAGTTTCCCTTACTTGTCTTTGTGTTGTTGCCAGGATACTTGAAATACGCCTTCAAAATCACAAATCACGAGCTGTTTCAGCAACGGAATTTTCGTGCCTGTTGACTGTTTGAGCAACGTGATCTTCAAAATAGATTATCTGCGATATTTAAACTATCTCAGAAACTATATACTTTCGATTAATGATTAAATATAAAATTAATGTATAATTATATGCAATACAAATTAAATATATAGTCAAGATAAGAAATATATATACCTTTTGGGAAAAATGGATAATGTAAGCTTTAAATATGGACTTAGAAAGAGTAAAGCGGTGACAAAATATGTAGTCAAAATGATACATTATGAGGTCCTAACATCCCCCCCAGCTGAAAGGGTTGCATGCCCTCAGGCAAATTTTAGTCTGAGTCAGAGTCTGGATACTGACTTTTTGCATGCAAGTTACTCAAGAAATAACTATGGAAGGTGGCATCTGTCAAAGGTCTGAATCCCTGGTTACTTTGCAATTTCTGTCATACTGCTGCCTCATATCTGTTAGCCAATCTGTAATGATCTTGATATCATTATGCTGGCATCCATAAGATAGGGAAGTTAAAATGATAGTGAATCCAATTCTCAGCACATTGCTTAACACATCTGATGTAGTTTGGTATTCTGGACAGTGCAGTTTCAAGGTTAATAGGGCTAAAGGGACTATATTCTTGTCTCTCCTTAGAGGATTGTTGCCACAACATGTTGTTTGCCTTTAGAGCAGCGGTCTCTTTGGCCCTGATCAACTGATGACACTCTCGGAGTACTGAGGCTTGCAATTACTGTATATATCTACTCATTCCTGGCTTCTGCAAAAACTGATGATACTCTGCTACAAAAATGGCCGGATTTCGAGGTTCTGGTCTTATCCAGAGGAGGCGATTATCCTCGTTGTGCCTAGCTGCGAGAAAAGTGGTTTTCCATGTGATTTGATTGGCAAGAAAGGAAAAAAACGCCCTAATATGTATATCACCAACAATAGGATTAAGATTGACCTCTCTATTTTTAGGCATAGCCTCATTATGAAGATACAGCTCACATAGTAGATGTTGATCACTAGCGGAAGCCTTAGCAAATGTTTTGACAGATTGTTCAGCTGTGAGTAACTCATAAGGTCTCCCATCCTTAATTTATTTCAACTGGAAATAAACAAGGCATTCAAAAAGAAACAGAGAATAATTCAAGGAATGTTTCCTGGTTGCTAACATTTTTTGTACTAATTGAAATATCAGGATCAGTTTATCTTTTAATTCCTTAGTTTCTTTCTTGGAATATTTAAGTTGCTGAAGTGTCTGCTCCCAGTTATCCAAATTTGAATACATATGATTTTTCCAGGCCAATTTATGTTGTTGTAAAACTTTTTCTTGATCAATAGCATACTGCTTCTTCCACTTATTCATTATTTCCAACTCTTTCCATGGTGGAGTTTGTGTTCCGGCATTATAGGTAATGGGCTGAGGCATAGTCTGAGTAGCTGAATCAATTAATGTAGGGCAGGATACCTGTGGCTTGGTTTCTTTCTCCAAAGTTTTTGAAGGCCCTACTAGTTCTTGTGTGATAGTAGGACATTCTTCCTTAACTGCAACCGATGTGGATACCTCAGGAACTTGGACTTTAACTATCTTATATCCGGCCTGTTGATAGATGTTTCCACATTCATGGCACATATATTCTTCACATGGGTCGTCCTTTTGCATCGATGATGTATGGGCCAAGATGTAGAGATTTAGCTCTTTATCAAAGGCTTCTCTTGCCGTTACCAACTCTCTTTTGTAGGCTTCTAATTCTGACTTTAAAAATTCATTTTCCTCTAAAAGAGAGGCCATGGTGACTGAACCCTATGTATCAGTTTATTTTGCTGAAGTTGATTATTGTTTTTTAGTTGTAGCTAGTTCTTGTGTTTCAGCTACAGCTGATTTCCTTATAATATCATGTTGGATGTTTGAAATTTGCACTTCAGCAACTGGTTCTTTTGTTTTAGCTGCTGAGTGAGTAACTGGTTCTTGTGGAGCAGTTACTTTCTGAGTAGAAAATGATGTCATATTACCCTGGGCATCTGGTTCTTGTGGAGCAGTGCCACACGATGAGATGGGTAATGATTCTGGGGTTTGGAATGGTGATGATGAATGAAGTTTTAGCAAGATGGCTGCAGGGTCTGGGGTAATGGGAATGGTTTCAGATTCAATGGTTGTTTTCATTTTTATCCTAGGTAGGAAAGCAGAAAAAGTGGTAGCTTGCCTTTTCCTTTTATGAGGATACTTTTCCCTAGGAGAAGGGCTATCGGAGGAGGTGGCTGCTTTGGAAGCAGCCCTTGTTTGCCTTTTTGATACAGAGACTATTGAAATTCGCCTCTTCCTTTTATGAATAGGGGAAGATGGTGGTGTTTTAGCCTGAGAGTCATCGCTAGGGATGTGGAGGGTGGGATGGGATGACTCTGCTAAATGAGATGGGCTTGGGGACAGGTCAACTGGATTAACTGGTTATGAAGATGGAATCAATGGAGGATCAGGAATATCTTCCATTTGTTGTTCGTAAGATCTTTCGGGGATTTCTTGGGGATTTTCAGCTTCTTGGGGAATTTTGGGGGCTTGTTCGAGAAGTAAAGGTAGGTTATTTAGAGGGGGGTTTTGCTAAGCAAAGCCCCTTTGAATTAGTAATTGACAAAGGCGATGATGAGTAAGAGAAAGTAGTGGAAATTTTACTCGTCTACAGTAATATGACATATTTTTAATACATCCAAGCAGATAATAAGGAATGTTTACTAGTTTACCATGTCGTAAGTGGCTCATTAAAAAAAAGTCATGTTGATAAACTACTTGGTATCGACCCTTGCAAGTTAAATAATGCTTGACAATTTCAGCTACCTTTGGCCATGGAGGAGGTAATGAGTGCAGTCCTACGCCACAGCCTTTAATCTCAACATGTTCTCCTGGAAGAAGAAAGTCCTGTTGCGCGTTTAGGATGATGTGCTTCCTGCTAAACCACCGAGCACCTATGACTAGCAAACCCGAAACTTGCGCTATATCGTCCTCTATAACTAGAATTCGGACCCCCTGAACTATAGAATGGTCCTCCTGAAGGTTCTGTGCAAACTCCAGGACCTAATGAGGGTTGAATTCTTGAAGTCTTTCAAAATATGTCACCCATCCTGCCTGTTGGAAGATTTGGTAAGCATCCGGAAACAGTTCAAGAAGAGCCATTGAGCCGGGCTCATGTCTGATGGTCAGTCCTCCCATAGTTATTAGCTTAGGTAAAATGCAGAGGCAGAGAGCAGAATTACCAGGCTTTGAACAGAGTAATCATTGTGACTGAGAACATGGAGTATCGGTAAAGGGCCGAAGTAATGGATGTAAAGAGTGATGGTGGTTTGCATGCTGTGAAATGATGGTTTGTAATTTCAAAATCCCCCCCCCCATGTATGGTGAAATGATGTTTTCAAGTGTGCGGAGATTATAATCATAATGAGGGATATCTTCTCTTTAAACTATCATTTAATTGTATTACATAAAATTCACATACCTTATATTTACGTTTGCTTTATGATTCGAAATATATAGTGCTTGTTTATGGCATATTAATTATTGATGGAAGAACTTTAGAATTCTATGAAATGTAAGAGGATCATATTAGAGTCTGCTGAATCATAAGAGAAAGGCAGTAAATGGACAGTATTCACAGAAGGATTATGAATAATAAAAGGGAAGGACTGAAGAAATTTGCGTAGTCATATTTTGAGGGGAAAGAAATAATGTTTTAGCAAGGGAAAGATAAATGAGATGCTGCTGAAAGTGGTGTTTCATCAATGGAGAAATAAGGGAAATGTTGCTGAAAAGTGATGATTTAGCCATGGGAAAATAAGGGAAGTATTTGCTGAGGAGTGGTATTTCAGCAATAAGGAATAGGGAAAATACTTGCTGGAGAATGGTGTTTCAGCAATGGGTAAAATAGGGAAATGATATGAAGAGGGAAAGAAAGAGTAAGGGGGTAAGTGATGCAAAAATATTGGGAGATGAGGAAATGAATTGAGATAAGGGAAAAAAAGCTTCTCATATTGAAGCTTAGATCTTCTTGTAATGAAGTTTTCCTCCTTGGTAAGTTCTTCCTTAATCTGCAAAATACAATTGTAACATGCCAACCCTTGACAGGGATTATTAGTTTTAATCTAATACTAAAAATATAGTGCAGAAAACAATTAAATGCTGTGAGGAGCAGAAGACTCCAATAGAAAAAGATAATGTGCATCTGTCATGCAAGCAACCTTAATATCTTCTTTAGAAACAGGGCACTGGTACAAACGTAGCCTATGACCATTTACTAGTAGAGGTGTTTTAAAATCATCAATTGTTAAAATTCTTACTGTTCCATTGGGAAAAACAGCATCTACTTCATAAGGTCCCAGCCATCTTGTATGTAGCTTGCCTTGAAAGTTCTCAAACCGAGAATCATACAATAAGGCCCAATTACCTTTTTGGAACTGCTTGTGCTTGATAGTTTTATCAGGCCACTTCATTCTTTGTTGTTGAATCATGGTTGTCTGATGAATGGCATCTAATATTTTTTCATCTAGTTCAAGAAGCTGCTACAACCTGACTGTCTACACATCAGTCAAATCAAGGTTAACAGCTAAAGAAGTTCTTAAAGTTTTAATTTCAAATTCCACAGGAAAAACAACACTTTTACCATAAACCAATTCATAGGGAGAAAATTCTGTAGTATTTCTCCTGGTAGTTCTATAAGCCCATAGTGCTTCAGGGAGCTTTTGAGACCAATCCTTCTGGTTATCCTTCATTGTTTTGGTTAGAATGGCTTCTATTACTGTATTTTTTCTTTCCACCTGCCCATTGGCTTGGGGGTGGTATGGTGTATTCATTCTATGATGAATATGATATTTCTGAAGGGTAGATTTGAAACAATGAGAATTGAAGGGAGGTCCTCCATTTGTAACTAGCTCTCTAGGAATTCCAAATCTAACAAAGATCTCTTCAAATAAGAAAGCTAGGACAGCCTCTTCATTAGCTCTAAGAAGTGCTTTTGCCTCCACCCATTTAGTCATATAATCTGTACAGACTAATATATAGACCCTTTGGTTGGATGGAGGATTAATGGGTCCTATAAAATCTAAGGCCCATCTTTCAAATGGTTCTAGTATTACCTGGGGGTTTAATGGAATTTCATCTCTGTGATTAGGTTGACCCATTCTCAGAGAGCTATCACAAGCCCGCACATATTTCTTTGCATCCTTAAACAGTGAGGGCCAATAATAACCCATCCTCAGAATTTTATGTGTCGTTTTTTTATCAGAAAAATGCCCTCCACAAGGGCCATCGTGACGAGCTTTTAGTATGTCATACACCTCATCCTCCCTAATGCATCTTTGTATTTCATGATCAAATCCTGTGTAGAACAGGCACCCGCTTATCCAGCTATACCTGGAACTTTGCTGGAAATTTTTTCTCTTTTCTCTATATGACAGGTGTGATGGTAACTTTCCTACAACCAGATAATTAGCAATGTCTGCATACGAAGGTGAGTGAGCAGATAATCCAAATAAATACTCATCAGGAAAGGAATCATCTACTGGAATATTATTATCAGTTTTTAACCGTGAAAGGAAATCTGCCACAACATTTTCTTTACTTGGTCGATCTACAATTGTAATATCAAACTCTTGCAGTAACAATAACCATCTGGTAACTCAAGCATTTGTGACAGATTTGTTCATTAAATACTTAATAGTCGACTGATCAGTATGGACAAAAGTAGAATAACTAGTAATGTAATGTCGAAATTTGTTAATGGCATAAATTACTGCTAAAAATTCCTTTTCGGTAACTGTATAATTAAGCTCTGCAGGGGTCATGTTTTTAGTGATAAAATAGATGGCATAAGGAAGATGGTTTTCCTCTTGTCTCAAGATAGCTCCAATTGCAGTGTCTGAAGCATCAGAAGATATATGAAAGGGAAGTGCCTAATCAGGTCCTCTCAAAATAGGAGCTATGGATAACTGATGCTTTAGTTCTACAAAGGCTTCCTGACAAAGATTAGTCCACTTAAATTTAGCATTTTTCATGAGCAACACAAATAAAGGAGAATCTATCTTGGAATTTTTTTTAATAAATCTCCTGTAATATCCAGCATGTCCTAGAAAACTTCTCACATCAGTTTGTGTTTTAGGATGGGTCTACCTGAATACCTTGAGATGAGATAAAATTTCCAAGCACTACTCCTTCATTCATCATCATATGACATTTTTTAGTACTTAGGGAGAGGTGAGCTTGTATACAACGTTTAAGTACCTTCTCAATATTATGTAATGCATCTTTGAAAGACACACCATAAGGAGTAAAATCATCCATAAATATTTCCATAGATTCATTCAGCATATCAGAAAATATTCCTATAGCAGCCCTCTGAAAAGTTGTTGGTGCATTACATAGTCCGAATGGAAGAACTCTATAGGCAAAAGTTCCCCACGAGCTAGTAAAAGTGGTCTTGTCTTGGTCTTGGGGTGGAATTCTAATTTTTTTTTACCCGCTGAATCCATCTAAAAAGGAAAATAATTTCTTTCCTGACAAACTATCCAATACTTGATCAATGAATGGTAAAGGAAAGTGATCCTTTTGAGTGGCTTTATTTAGGGTTCTATAATCTACACACACTCTCCATTTCCCGTTTTTCTTAGAGACTATTACCAGTGGGGAAACCCATTCACTGTCATATATAGGGTATATAAATCTTGCATTAAGCAATTTCTGAAGTTCCTCTTTAACAATTTCTCTTAAATTAGGGTTCATTCATCTTTGGGGTTGGTAGACTGGTCGACAACCTTCCTTAATATAAATTCGGTGAGTACATAATTCGGGAGAGATTCCCTTCATATCCGTGTAATCCCATGTGAATGCTTCCTTATTTTCAAGTAGTGACTTCATTAATTGTTGTGTTTCAGCAACTGTCATATCAGGATTTATGTTAAGTGTTTTGCCAGGTTCGATTTCCACTTTTATACTTTTAGAAGAGATGGTAGTCGATGTTTGAGGTAAGTCTTCAGATTTAATATTTTCTTGGGTATCTATTTCCAAAAGTGTAGTCAATAGATTGTGTGTTTCAGCAGTCACAGAGGAAGGTTCACAAATAAAATTATTAATTACTTCATCCTCTGTGTTGTCTTTAAGACTTAAAGCTTGCCCGATAGTCAAAATAGGTTGAATAGCATTATCATCATAATCCATCCACACAAAATTTTCATTGTTAATCATGGGTGTAGCATGAGGGTAAATAGTAAGTTGTTTATTCTCATATCCATTGGAAATTTTCATTGAACCAGATCTGCAGCTGATAAAGGCATCAGTTGTGGCTAGCCAAGGCCTCCCTAGAATTAGAGGATGTCCCCCCAACTTTGTTTTAGTTTGTAACACCACAAAGTCAGCTAGGTAATTCCAGGAGATAACTAAGTCTTCAACAACTCCCTCTGGTTTGATTGTAGAACGGTCAGCTAACTCTAGGATGGTTGGTGTTTCTCTAATTTTTTTCTTTAGCTGTAACAATTGTAAAGTTTCAAGAGTCATGATATTTATAGCAGCACCTAGATCTACCAGAACTTGAGGGATTATTGTTTTACCAATTTGGACTATCACAGTAGGATGGTCGGGATCACCATATTTGACTGGACAAGTCTTACCGGACATTAATGCAGATAGATCACCCATAAGATGAACTGTAAGGGGGTCTTTAGCTTTCCTACCAGGTTTCTTAACACAAATGTCTCTCATGGTTCTGGCATAAATCGGTACATCTCTCAGTGCCTGTAAAAGTGGAATTTTAACATACAGATTCCGCAATTCCCCTAAGAGATTAAAAGCAGGTAGCTCAGGTGTTTTAGTTAAAACTAAACGTTCGGGGAATGGTGGTTTTGTTGTTTCAACACCCTTATTAGGGGGTGATTGTACTTCTTTGTGTAGGTCATGTTTCCCAGTTTCTTCTTTATCTGAATCCAAAGAAGAAACATCATCAATAATAGGTTCAAATATTTTCCCAAATCTTAAATGGATGTCATTACATTGTACAGGGAAAACAGGAGGTGTAGGCTGGTTCTGAATGTCAATAACTTGCACAGCTTTGTTATTGGGGTTAGGATTTGGCTGTATAGGTAGCTGGGGTCTCTTTTGATTATTTGGTGGAGCACCTGATGGTAGAGGAAGTGGTCGTTGAAATTGAGGAAATTGATTTGGAAATGGATATTGTTGGCCCCTCCAATTTGAATTCCATTGGTTAAAATAAGATGATTGTTGTGGAGGCCAAGAAGTCCACATTGCAGGATCTACAAAGGGAGGGTTTGTTTGTTGCATGGGTGGGTAATTCATCTGATTAAAGGGTGGGTATTGCATTTGGTTAAAGGGATGGTAATATGTCTGACTAAAATAAGGATAATTGTTCCAACGATTAGTAAATGGCATACTAGAATTCATACCTTTTCCTCGTGGTTGCCACTGTCTTCTTTGTGTTAGCAAATAGACTGCTTCAGCTTCTTCTTCCGTTGGTTGCAATGCTGCCTTTATTCCTAGTAAAGAAGGGCATTGTTGTGTTTCATGATCTTTCTCGCAAAGGGTGCAGATTGGTATCTTGTCCAATGGGCATTCCCTTAGTGTATTTTTGTCTTTGCATTTGGTGCAAAAGACAGCCAAAGCTGCTTCTGCTTCTGCCTGCTTCTTTTTAACCTGCAAGGTGTCAATTTGTGAAGCAAAAGAACTTAACATTTCGGTCTTAAATTCTTCAAGTAAATTACCTATTTCAGCTCTTGTTGCTCCCTCACTGGCTGATTTCTGAACTCTTGAATATGTGGCATCTCTGTTGTTTGATCTGTTCCTTGCAGCTCCTCTTGAATATCTTTTACAGAGGTCAAAAATCTCATCATATGATTCTTTAGATATATATCCTTTACCAAGCATTTTTAGCATGTCTAAACAATCATCCCTTACTCCATTAAGTAATATTGTTTTAAGAATATCTTTACTTACACTCAGACGATCGGATCTCTGCAGATTGTACTGCAGTCTTTCCACAAATTCCTCCAAATTCTCGTCCTCCTTTTGTACCATCTTGAATAATTCCTCCCTCTTTTCTCTTGTCCGGAAGTAATCTTGATAATTAAGTAGAAATTTTTGTTTCATTTGTTCCCATGTTGTGATTACCTGGCTTCTGAGGCTCATGAACCATCTTAATGCATTTCCTTTTAGTGTTGTTGGAAATAGTTTCAGCTTCTGAGCATTAGTAACATAATCATAACTTCTGCATAATATATCAAATTCAAAAATAAATTCGTCAGGATCTTCAGAGGATAAACCATGGAAGTTGGGTAAGGCTGAAAATGGGATATTCTTCATAGGAGTTGCTCCTTTAGGGAGATCACTAGTAGGAAATCCCAAGGTAGAGAGAGAATTTTCATCTTTTCCCTCTCCTTCAGGATCAACTCATCCTCCACCAAAGAATCCTTCGTTATTTCCTTCCATTGGTTGATCTCCTACTGTACTTTCTCGATCCTCAAAGTTTTCTACTGGCTCCTCAATGTTTTCCATTGGTTTTTCAATATTTCCTTCTGATTCCTCAACGTTCTTTGCTGATTCTTTAGCACTTTCTTCAGGTTCTTCAACATTGTCTACTAGTTCTTCAACATCTTCTACTGGTTCCTCTACGTTTTCAGGGCTCAGAGCTTCCTCTGTTTCACAATTTGATTGTGGGGAGTGTTGAGGCTTTGGTCTTAGAGATCTTAATCTCTGGGAAGATTCAGCTTTTGATACAATTTTGTCTATAAAAGTATTTCTTCCTCCCCTTCCTTTGCCCTTGCCACCTGTAGGGTTAGTTTTCTTATGGGTTCCATGTCGTCTCATACAATATGCACATCTAAAATAAAAAACATCAATGCTTTTGAAATCTATAACTACCTTCCCCGACAATGGCACTAAAATGTTGGTCACTTTAATTGTTTAACAATTCAAGTGCCACATAAATTGTCGACCCAGGAAGGTCTGGTTGTTTCAAAGGCAATCACACACTATATATGCTCAATTCCAAAAGCAAAGAAAGGTTGTAGTATTTATTATACTAATTATATTAGCCACACTGTTCACACCTCACTTCAACAAAGCTGAAGCCTACTCGTGTTACAGCAAGGACAATCTTTCTATTGCAGAGTCTCGTTCAAAGAATCCTAGAAAAGGTAATGAAAAGAAATGATTCTGCAGAAAGGAAAATCAATCAACTATAACAGAGAACAGAGCCTTATTCCTCCAAGTAGGAATCTTCAGCACCTGTTTCCTGATATCAAACCATCACACATTTATTTCATAAATATATTGCTGAAATAAAATAACTCACATCTTTCCAGAATGAATTGCACAAACCAATGCAGTGGATGATTTGAAAACAAAGTTCTAACAGGAAACACAAGATTTCAAAACTGCATAGATAATCTTCAGTAAACAAGGTTAATCAAGGTGCGAATAACATAAACAGCTAACAGACTACGGGGACAAATGGGTGAATCTTGTGATAAAGGCGGGCCCTTTCCTTCTCACAATATTCCCTAGAGAAAGAAATTAAATTGGAGTGCTCAAAATAGACTTTTATTCATCTGTCAAAAAGCGACATATTACAATGGAGTCTCACTCATTCTCTGTTCAGGATAATGCACTTCCCGCAGTCTAACTATCTTCTAATGATGATGTCTCCTCTTTTTAAAGAGGAGACATGTATTACAGTTGCATCAGAGAAATCCTATATTTATCCAAATCTGATCTTCTGTTCTTAAAACAGTGTCTTTCTGTTCTTCCAAAGTAGAATGTTGTTACGATGGATACAGGAGTACTAGCTTCGGAATGGTCCGTGAAACAGTTTCCCTTACTTGTCTTTGTCTTGTTTCCATGATACTTGAAATACGCCTTAAAAATCGCAAATCACGAGCTGTTTCAGCAACGGGATTTGCATGTCTGTTGATTGTTTCAGCAACGTGATCTTCAAAATAGATTATCTGTGATCTTTAAACTGTCTCAGCAACTATATACTTTCGATTAATGATTAAATATAAAATTAATGTAGAATTATATGCAAGACAAATTAAATATATAGTCAAGAGAAGAACTTTATATACCTTTTGGGAAAAATGGATAATGTAAGCTTTAAATATGGACTTAGAAAGAGTAAAGTGGTGACAAAATATGTAGTCAAAATGATACATTATGAGGTCCTAACAGGTTCTAGGCAGGATTCCCTATCATTTCCCAGGCAGGTCGGTTGACTATGTCTTGGAGGATACAGTTGGCCTAGCAGTAGAGCATGTGCATCTGCTAGGGGAGTTTTGGTCAGCCCCAGTGGCCAACCAATTTATGGGAAGACTCCCTAGGCTATCTCGGTATGAGACTCATACACGGGATCACGGGGTGGTCAACATACCTTGGCAGGAGCTTATCGGAGGAGGTGGCATTGGCAGGCCACTAGATGGCGCCTTGTATGGGGCCAAGGATTCTTCACCTTTGTGTGGGGCATAGAGGACACAGCGGAGCCGAGCAGTGGTGGTAACACTATTGACACATAGGGAGATTCACTTCTCGGACCCCTCGAGGAGGGTTTGGAGTGATGATCCATTCGTCGGCGGGTATAGTGATGCGACGATGGAGGCGATGATACTGATTGGGGGTAGTCCAACATGTAGAGGCACAACTCTAGTTCATCACATCCAGGGATGTGTGGGAGCCTCTAGCATTGAGAAGTGGAATACCGGTGGACATGGAGTTGCATGGTGGTGTACTGTAGTGTGTGGGACTATATTGTGGAGTAGGAGTGTCCTACATCACATTGAGAGCATGCAGGGAGTGACCGATGCCTGGACACAGTCAGGGCATGAGACGGTACAGGGTGGTACAATAGTAGCTTGGGGTATCCAGCAGTATACAGGGGTATGCCTCAGTGTGCAGTGGCATGTCGAGGAGTACATGGATGATCGGTGGTATGCGAGGGCGTATGGTGCTTCACAGCAGGGTCTTAGAGAATTGCCTCTAGGGAGACTCATGGATAGGGACACTGAGCTTACCTTTGGGGGCATTTCACCCAGGATCGATGGGTAGATAGATGAGCGATACTTGATGGTATCTATGGGGACTCACGCACCTGACCCTCTTCTACATCACTCACGGGCACATTCGATTTTTTAATTGTCCTTTGGCACCTCGGGCATGAGCAGCGAGGTACGCGAGGCTCACCCAAGATATTTGGATGAAACTCAATACACCAGGGGAGAGATTTCTCAGTAGTGGCACTAGGTCGGGGCGCTAGTTGACAACCATAGGTTAGGGGATGAGATGATCCTCTACAGGGGTGGCACATCAGTCATCGTTGAGCCTACGCTTAGGGAGCGGGTCATGAGGGAGACATGCATCATTTTTCCCTCAGGGTATGTCGAGATCATGCATGAGCAGAGGATACTGGGAACAGCAGAGGTAGCATGCCAGTATGTGTCTGGGCTCCAGAAAAAGTATCGAGACATTATCGAGAGGGTGGATGGCATATTCCATGCAGATGATGTGGCGGAGGTAGAACAGGAGGGCATTCCTTCTATATGCCAGGGTGAGGACTCTTTTTCATATGATTCCATAGGATCAGTTGAGGACGCTTCTGGGGATCGAGAGCAGTCATGCAGAGATGGTGACAATAGACCGGAGCTGCATTACAGTGTACAGGGTGAGCATTCACGGGACTCTGCAGGAGATACTCTTGGTGAAGAGTCACTTGTGATGATTCAGCTAGAGCAGTAGGTGACGGAGCCTGAGTCAACAGAGGAGGACACTATTCACATCAGGTATGATATTCCTTTAGGGGAGAGCCGGATAGGCGCCCGCATTGAGCCAATGAGGGATATGTGGCTAAAATTGGGGTCAGGCATTGAGGTGGGGCAGTTATATGCACTGACATCGAGTACAGTGACAGCAGTTGCAGATCCATATCCTCTAGAGGTGTTGGAGGTTGATGGGATTGTTCTGCAAGGGGCCAGTAGACAGCGGGAGCATGAAATTCCTGATCAGGAGTGGGAGGAGCTGTTGGATATGGTTGAGCATCCATCTGTTGGTCGACACAGGGATGAGGCGCAGATAAATGTACATGCAGTCAATAGAGCTGCAGTGTTTTTAGTGGGTAGCACTCTCCAGGAGTACATTGATGGAGCTTGCAGCATATCTTGCCCACTTTGGCCCATTATAGAGAGAGGGGCTTCCTTCTATAGGCAGCTTTCATTGGCAGATAGGGCAGAACAGTTGGAGTTGATTACGGGTTGGCGACAACACTCCAGGTGTGTTCCACATGCAGTTGTTGTTGCTACATCAGATTCTTCTTCCAGGATGGACTGGCGGGAGATCATGAGTTGGTACCCTCTTGATGGTATGGTATTCTTCGTAGGGAGCACAGTGGAGCAGGGGCCCTTTGACATAGCAGATGTTACAGATTCCAGCTAGCAGGGGGGCATAGGTCGTCATTTCTTCAGCACTCTATCCTGATTTCAGCAGAGCAGGATCAGTGTGGGATTGAGTCAGGACTTGGATTAGAGAGAGGTGATGAGTTGGTACACAGCTGATTGGATAGCTTACATAGTCACTGATACAACGCAGCATGGGACATGGTCTTTGCCTCTTAGAGCACCAGTCATAGCCAGAGGCAGTACGCAGTCCAAGCCGTGGGACTTGGGCGATTATTGGCCATGGTGGCGATGGGATCCGTGAGGATTGTTGGTTGGCTGGTATTGTGAGAGATCAGTTTGGGATCTTGGCATTGAGAGATCCCTTCATATCAGGGTGATGTAGAGGACAGGAAGGTTTCAATGGTGCATCTGGGACCCAGGCACATTTTGCAATGTCGGTGGGGGAGCATCAGCTAGAGAGGAGGCTTTTTCAGGCATTGCTTGAGGACAAGAGATTTTTTCCAGATGAGGATGCCACTTGGGAGAGCGAGAATATTTTGCAGCATCCATCACTTCAGTTGCTTGAGGACAAGTAACATTTTGCTAGGGGGACTATAATATTCCTAATTAGTGACAGCCAATTGGAATATTCTATTTTGTTTAGTTTGTCATCTATAGTTTGCAAATAAATAGAAAGTGAGAGAAGAGGGTCTAACTCACTTAAGATAAATAATACATCCACCTAGTAGCACAACGTTGTGACTTAAGTGGGAGTCAAGGGGGGCCTAACACCATGTAGAGAAGGGGGCCTATGTACACTCTAGAAGCTTCTACAAGCTTCTGTGCAGATAAGGATGAGGATGTGGAGGAGAGAGGGAGGCTACATTGGGTTTTGGAGGGAAACCAACATTATAAAATATGGAGGAGCCTCCTCATTCCATTCATTCTTGAGTTGATGATTTTGGAGTGAGACTTATGTCTTCTTGAGCACGCTGGTTGTTTAGCCTGTCTGCAGCACTGTTTAGTGCATTGAGTGTCTCCGGTCGGAGATCTCGCCCTTAGCCCTGGGGGACTTCGAGTGCCTGCTCGGGAAAGGTTAGTTTTTCAGCATTTTGTGTGTCGTTTCATTGTTTGGGTTTGTTGCGGAGCTGGAGCTTATTGAGACTGCACAGTCACTGGGAGAGAGGACACAGTCCATTGTGGAGGAGCTTCGAATTGGGGTTTCTGCAAGAAATTTCATCGGGATTTCGAGCAGAGGGTCAACCTTTTCCCGTCGGAGATTTTTGGCAGAGTTTGTGGCAGTATTTCAGTTGTTTCTATCCAGCCACTACAATGTGCCTTGGAGGCCAGCGTAATTCACTGGGGAGGCAGTTTCTGGTGATTTCTGTGGTTGGCCATTCTTGGAATGGTTTGTGGATCTTGTCCGGGTTGTTGAGGAGAGGATTTTTTCCGATTTTCAGCTCATTCCGGCAAGGGGATCAGCCCCTAGTCTTCATTCCATTCCAACAGTAGCAGCTACACGGCAGTTTCCAGCAGCTAGGATGCAGTTCCTAGAGCAGCCATTTCCGGTATTCTCTAAGAGTGTTTTCTCACTTGCCTTGCCCAAGATTAGCCTATTGTACTCCATTACATTTCTCAGATTAATAAAATGGCTCAGCATTTCTTCTTTATTTTTTCTGGATGAGTTTTCGTAGTTTCCGTAGTTTCCGTCGTTGCCATATTCTCTTTCTATGATATTATATGTCTATTATTGTTTTTGAGCATTCTAGTTCTATACCACTTGGTGTGTTTATCTTTCACTCTTAGATAGAGTCTGGAAAGGGCCAGGTAGCCTCCGGATCTCGCCCTCTTTTTAGAGGCGACATATCCAGTAAATGCCCTCCCAGTCCATCTCTGGTTGGATTTTGCGGTGCTTTAGAGATATCCCCAAAACGGGATATTACAAATTATGACATGGAAAAGCTAGAAAAGGGTAAGTAACATT
This sequence comes from Pinus albicaulis, assembly GCA_034641835.2. NCBI lineage: Eukaryota > Viridiplantae > Streptophyta > Pinopsida > Pinales > Pinaceae > Pinus > Pinus albicaulis. The sequence continues at coordinate 820,822,036 of CM076583.1, forward strand.
TTCACATATATTCATGAAAGTTGATCTCATCAAGGGAGATGTGATACAATCCTATTGAATTGGGGGTTTTTTACTTGTAGCCACTATATTATGAGAACACAACCTTATATTGCAGGATATACCAACAACCAAATCACTTAAATAATTTATTCTCTTCTTTTCAAGGACATTATTTAAGCTAGACAAATAGGAAAAACAAAAGGGTAGAAATATATTAAACCTACAATGAGTTCTAATCAACCTTCTACTCCTTCCCAAGGGAGTAAGCATCAACAAAAAACACCTTCAAACAAATCAAAGACACATGTATTGTTATCACATCCCATGGATAATGGGGTACACCCCTCGAATGAAATTACAAGAGACACAATTATTGTTTTATTTTCATCAACATGCAACTACAAATTCTTCCAGGAATCATGTCACTATAAGAGTGACAAGTAATAAATTACAAATGTATACCCCCATAAATGAAGTCGTATCAAGAAAAAACTATGATTATGTCATTTATAACTACTCTTTGACAATTTATCATTGTCGATAGATGTATGTAACAAAAACAAAAAAATGATCTGCACAGGGATCTATGATTATTCTCACAATAGAAGTATTGTAAGGGGTAGGTAGTCATATCAGAAATATATTGAATGTATTATTGTGTATTCTTCTTATTAGTGGTTGAAAAATGAATGAATTTGGATATTCTCAGGTAATTACACCGTAAGGCGTCACTATTTGAAAACAACATACATGTTGCTTTGTTGTCCTTCATGTGCATCATTATGTCTTTTGTTAGATGATTAAATTCTTCTCGGTGGTTGATTTGAAGTCCTTATTTATTGGCATAGGTGGTTGGTTCCAAGGCATGGATAAGAAGCAAGGGTTTCAAGCGCGATGCAAATGTTCAAAATGTGAGCCCATGGAGATGAGATGAACCAGGCACTCATGTGCCCTCAGCTTCTTTGAGAAGGTATTCGTGCTCATTCGAGAGATAAAGACAGAGCAAGAACCATCACAATTTCATGCCTTTGAAATTGATAACTTCTCTGAGGAACCATTACAAGCGTAGGCACTGCCCGGAGATGTATACCTACTATTGTTGCTCCTAAAGACAACCTAGAGTTGTGATAGACTAGTGCCTAGGACATCTGATATAGCAAGGAGAATATGGTATAAGAGAGGGAGTTATCAATAACAAGCTCTCATGCTATCTCTTGTAAAACAAGGAAAATTAATCTGAATGGGACCAAGACCTTCATAAACTGACACAGGGAAAGGAATACTGCAGAGGCAACATGCAAAACTCCAATACAAAAGCAACAGACAATTCAGAGACATTTCACTGCAAAGAGGGCCAATTCAGAAATACGTCACAGAAATAGAATATTAGAAGGTGTATGTAGTGAATGAAATATTGAGAAGATACTAGTTAACATTGAGTAGATATCCAAATACACAATACCACCATGCATGGGCTTACCAATCTAAGAATCCATACATGATAGTAGCGTTTTAAAAACACCCTCCCAAAGAAACTAATATAGCAGAAATATGGTCTAGATGAATAGTGGAATATAATATCATGCATGAGCCATATTTAAAGCGCTTGACTAATCCGAGCATGGGTATCAACTAGGATAAATCCATACCAAAAATCAGTGAGCCACTCGCATTCCAAAACATGATACAAGAAAGGTGGATGAAATGAAATGATCTATTTCAATAACACATAAGAGAAAGTTACAGACTGTGAAATACCAAAGACTAGAATCCTCTTTATAGATGGAACTCCTCCTCACTAAGACCCTATGGGCTCTGAGCCTTCATACAAGAGTTCTACAAAATGTATACAAAAAGCCTTTCACTGCATAATTTTCTGATAAAATTTGGAACCCTAAATCCTCTGCTCTTTGGGAGCTTTATAGGAGAACAAGAAAACTCAAAGAAGGGAGTAGGTGATGAACATTTAATAATCTCAATAAAACAAAATGGCAGAGACGTGCACGCCCATGCTGCTCGATGACTTTGTAATGCTATTTGTACTCTGTGGCCTGCTAACTGAAATAAATGCACTGGGTAGAAATCTCTCCAGGAACATGGCAAAGCAGTAAAATCATATAAACATTATGTCCTTTCCTGAAGAAACATGGTGCTGAAAAGAAAGCTCTAGAGTATGTTTTCTGCGAATGGTACCCTCTGCCTTCAAAGCCCTGAATTACGGCTTAAAATCTTTAATGCTGAGTGTTGAATTCCTCTGATCTCCCACTGATACTCTTTGCCGCAACATTAATATCTTCATCTACACAACCTGTGCTTTGAATGGCTCTGCGGGGTTTGACAGAATTTAACCCTGCATCTTTAATGGAATTCTTGTCGATCTACCTCCCAGGCCTTTCTCCATAATTCAGCTCTGAAAAATGGTCCTTTGACGTGCTCTCTATCACAGTAATGGAGACTGTGAATCATGATAAGTTTCCGCCACTGTAAACCTGCAAAACCCGCAAACTTGTTAAAGAAAACCATGCACGGGAAGGTGAACATAGTGGGGATGATGGTGTGACAACGCAGCATGGTGGAGAGATCGAGAAATGCAATGTGATGGTAGAAAATGGAGCGTGTTCATGTAACACATTTTGACGAACGTGGGCAGAAAATTTAAATGGAAAAATTAAGAAAATGACCCATTGAATGAATATATACGGAGGACAAGCGAATATGAAACAAATGGCACATGGAATGGTGACGTGGAGGGAGTTGGGAAATGGCGTCGCATGAATTTAATCTGGACCATCCGATCTCAAGAGGAGATCGACGGTTGAAAAGGCATTGGGAGCGATTGACAGTGGGCCGGGGGTGTATTTGCCGTGGATTAAAACTCGTGCAGCTTCGGAGCACGATGACCATTGGATGAAGAGCTTCAGATCGGATGGTTGATATGCATATTGCTCCGTGTCTATGGTCTAACAATAACGCGCGATGGGGGGGCGGTTTTGAAACAGTGACGGAGCCACACATCGTATGCTGAGTGGAATTGCTCCGAAAAATAAAATACCGCCCGCCCCGAAAGGCAGTGCGATGAAAACCGGCGGGTTTTAAACAGTGGTTGCGGGCATGGGGGCCACAAAGGGAGGTGAGCTGTGGACCATTGATTTTATAGATTGATCGAATGGTTGAGATAATATCAAACAGGTGGACAGAGTGAGGACCTTGTGCGTGATGGGATCACCAAGGGCGTCGGATCTGTGTAGATCAACGGTTAGTATTGCTCCCGATATTCATTTACAGTAAGCGCCCTCCAGGTTAGCATTTGGTCTAGCGCCCAGGTCTTGTGGAGGAAAATATTTAAAGGACTAGGGCCGAAGGGGCTAGGCCTTATATATTTTCAAATATGGATTTTTGGCCTTTCATAATGTAATTCAGAGGCATAGGAAGGTAACGATAAGCAGAAAAGGAAATTCTCATGGCAAACACAGGGGGTTTGAAAAGGTTTAAGCAGGATTTCTTAACAAAACCTTAACAGGAGGCTGATATGATCAACATTAGCTACACCTGGGGACGGCACGTTCATCCCTGAGCGTGTCGAGAACTACGCAGACCACCTAATCATCTTCTGTGCAGACCTTGCTCTTTAGCACTTCTACTTTTCATCTTCTATCAGAATAACATTCTGATATTCCATCACTGCAACAGTTCATCTGTATCCAAGGCAACCCCAAAAGATAGATTTTCTTTTCAATAACTTTTCTTTCTTCAGAAATCCTAAGTCTCTTACAAGACCCAGAAAGTCCTCACTGTCTTCATTCCCTTGTATCTTGACATTCTGCAATCCCCAATTTTGAAATTGAAGTTCTCACTTTAGAGGAATTGTATGCTGCATTATGCTGATGTTAGAAGTTTTCAGGTCCTTATATGACCATGTAAACACCTCTTTATATGACTGAAATAATTTCAGGTATAGCTCCTCATATTCTTCTGGGACCTTCTTGGATAATTTCACAATTTTGCAAACATGAAAAATAAACCTATTCTACTTCTACCCTTATTACTCCATGAGACCAGATTAAACTGTTGGTCTCACATTTTCTCTACCTAAACTAATACCTACTAGGGTTAGACTGTCTAGCAGATTTCTTCACTACATTCTAAGACAAAAATTGAAAAACAGTCAAGCCAGGATTAGACTGTCTGGCTTGTTGGACTTTGCAAAAATTAAAAACAACTAACGACATGCTCACAGACTAAGCTTTACTGAGCTTTTCCTACCTACCCTACTCTAACTGGAATATTTACAAGTCTAACTTACAAACATTGTCTTCCAACGCAACTAGTCCATCAAGTGATCCCATGACTGGTCTTTCTTGCTCAACTCCATGAGCAAGCTGAATAGGCAGGGCAGCTCCCACTCTTCTTGTTCCATGATAGCAGCTTCAAATCATTTTCTTGATGTCTGCAACATGCTGCTCAGCAAGAACTTTGATCCTTCTTCAAAATTTTGCAGGAAATGTTCATAAGGATCATGAAATGATACCTGGTTATGAATATTTGGCAGGCAGGATTCAACCAGGATCTCTTCTTCTTCCACTGGATCAAGAAGAAGAATTTCTTGAGAGAGAGAATCTCCCTCATATTCTTCATTTTCTAAACTGGAGGACTCATCGTATATTGGAGCTGAGTCCTTTTGGAGATCTGGTATATTCTGCTCTGTTGTGCTAAGCTCCGTGAAAAGATCTATGTATTCTTGAGCAGGGGTTTGTACCTTTGCTTCCTCTTTTTCAAGAGAAGGCTCGTTATTTTCATCTTGCTCGAGAACTTCTTCTTTTCTCTCCTCCTCGTCTTATGAAAGGAAGGACTACTAACCACCGATCACATGATACTCACCACTGATGCTTTCATAACTTTCCCCATCAGTGTCATAGATAGGCTGACTAGGTTCACTGCTCCTCTGGCATTGCTAGCCCTGGCTTTCCTCCCATGGGTCTACTGATGATGGTTCTACAAGCTCATCTTCTCTCTGGAAACAATCATCATCAAATAGATCATAACTAGGAAAGGCATAATCGTAAGCAATGTCACCAATCAAACCTGTCGGATTCTCAGCGGGTTTTTCTTCGTCCTGATCCACAGAGGAGTCTTCGGATCTGTATCATCGAACTCATAAGATGAATGGGAAAGAGTGTGTGTTCCATAGAATATTTCTGAGGTGGGCTGCTGATTTAATATTTGATCAATATCTTCTTCTGTCAAAGGAAAATATTGTTTTGTGTTCCTTTGTGTAGAAGAGCAGCAGCTCTCTGTTTCTTGTACTAGTTGATTTGGAGGCAAGATGTCTTCTTGAAAATCTTCTGGAATATCATCAGTTGTGCATGGAGGTAAATCATGAGGGTCTTCTGATGCTTCTTGATCTCAATCTAATCCGGACCAGTCCTCATGAACCTGATGATACTCGGTTAGACTACAAGGCTCATGAGTGGTTTCTTCCTCCACATCAGATTCTGCATCTTCAATATGGTCTCTTGTTTCCTTCAAGCAACATTCCCTATTTTCTTTTTCTATTAGGTCGTGATAATCTCTGATGAGAATAACACAAGATATGGGTAATAAATCAGGTAGTTCCTGATCGCTTTCCTACTCATCTTCCATAGGTTTTAAAGCATCATACATGTCTTTCTCATTATCTAGGTCTTGAGTTTGTTCTTGTGATTTCAAGAGTTTGATCTCAGCTTCATATATTTCAATGATCAATCTTAGAAAGATTTTCTTAAGCACTGGTGTGCAACTTGAACTGAGAAGAAGAATAGCCTGGGGAAGGTCCTCCACTTCTAGTTTTTCCAAGCGACGTGAAATTTCATCTCGACACTCAGCCATGAAACTTGGATGCATTTTTGAAAACTGCTCAGAGTCTTGCATGGGTGAAGTGACTTGGTCTTCATCATGGCTGATGTTTTACTGTGACATAGTCTCCCAGTGGAGTCTCGTGAAACCAAGATAATCAGCGGCCTACTGATCACCCAGTGAAGTCTTTTAATCATGTAGGAATTGTGGAGTTGCCAAGGTGAGGGATCTACAACTCTCAACTCTCCATACTCACCTACTTAGAGAGTGAATAAAATTTTGTCGAGGCCCAGGGATTCTAATTTTCTTAAATTCGTTCCCCAGCAACGGCGCCAAAAAGATGTTGTCGCTCCTAAAGACAGTGTAGAGTTGTGATAGACCAGTGCCCAGCACATCTTATATAGCAAGGAGAATATGGTATAACAGAGGGAGTTATCAATAACAAGCTCTCATCCTATCTCTTGTAAAACAAGGAAAATTAATCTGAATGGGACCAAGACCTTCATAAAATGACATAGGGAAAAGAATACTGCAGAGGCAACATGCAAAACTCCAATACAAAAGGAGCAGACAATTCAGAGACAGTTCACTGCAAAGAGGGCCAATTCAGAAATACGTCACAGAAATAGAATATCAGAAGGTGTATGTAGTGAATGAAATATTGAGAAGATATTAGTTAACATTGAGCAGATATCTAGATACACAATACCACCATGCATGGGCTTACCAATCTAAGAATCCATACATGATAATAGCATTTTAAAAACACCCTCCCAAAGAAACTAATATAGCAGAAATACGGTCTAGATGAATAGTGGAACAGAATATCATGCATGAGCCATATTTAAAGCGCTTGACTAATCCGAGCATGGGTATCAACTAGGATAAATCCATACCAAAAATCAGTGAGTCACTCGCATTCCAAAACATGATACAGGAAGGGTGGATGAAATGAAATGATCTATTTAAATAACACATAAGAGAAAGTTACAGACTGTGAAATACCAAAGACCATAATCCTCTTTACAAATGGAACTCCTCCTCACTGAGACCCTATGGGCTCTAAGCCTTCATACAAGAGTTCTACAAAATGTATACAAAAAGCCTTTCACTGCATAATTTTCTGATAAAATCGGGAACCCTAAATCCCCTGCTCTTTGGGAGCCTTATAGGAGAAAAAGAAAACTCGAAGAAGGGAGTAGGTGATGAACATTTAATAATCTCAATAAAAAAAAATGGCGGAGATGTGCATGCCCATGCTGCTCGATGACTTTGTAATGCTGTTTGTACTCTATGGCCTTCTAACTGAAATAAATGCACTGGGTAGAAATCTCTCCAGGAACACGGCAAAGCAGTAAAATCATATAAACATTCCATCCCTTCCTGAAGAAACATGGTGCTGAAAATAAAGCTCTAGAGTATGTTTTCTGCGAATGGTACCCTCTGCCTTCAAAGCCCTGAATTACGGATTAAAATCTTTAATGCTGAATGTTGAATTCCTTTGATCTCCCACTGATACTCTTTGCCGCAACATTAATATTGTCATCTGCACAGTCTGTGCTTTGAATGGCTCTACGGGGTTTGAGAGATTTTAACCCTGCATATTTAATGGAAGTCTTGTCGATCTACCTCCCACGCCTTTCTCCATAATTCAGCTCTGAAAAACGGTCCTTTGACGTGCTCTCTATCACAGTAATGGAGACTGTGAATCATGATAACTTTCCGCCGCTGTAAACCTGCAAAACCTGCAGACTTGTTAAAGAAAACCATGCACGGGAAGGTGAACATAGTGGGGATGATGGTGTGACAGCGCGGCATGGTGGACAGATCGAGAAATGCAAGGCGATGGTATAAAATGGAGCGTGTTCATGTAACACAGTTTGACGAACGTGGGCAGAAAATTTAAATGGAAACATTAAGAAAATGACCCATTGAATGAATATATACAGAGGACAAGCAAATATGGAACAAATGGCACGTGGAATGGTGACGTGGAGGGAGTTCGGCAATGGTGTGGCGCGAATTTAATCTGGACCATCTGATCTCAAGAGGAGATCGACGGTTGAAAAGGCATTGGGAGCGATTGAAAGTGGGACGGGGGTGTATTTGCCGTGGATTAAAACTCGTACAACTTTGGAGCGCAATGACCATTGGATGAAGAGCTTCAGATCGGACGAGTGATATGAATATCGCTCCGTGTCTATGGTCGAACAATAACGCGCGATGGGGGGGTGGTTTTGAAATAGTGACGGAGCCACGCGTCGTATGCTGAGTGGAATCGCTCCGAAAAAAAAAATACCTCCCGCCCCTGAAAGGCGGTGTGATGAAAACCGGCACGTTTTAAACAGTGGTTGCGGGCGTGGGGGCCACAAAGGCAGGTGAGCTATGGACCATTGATTTTATAGATTGATCAAATGGTTGAGATAAGATCAAACGGGCAGACAGAGTGAGGACCCTGTGCGTGATGGGATCACCAAGGCCGTCAGACCTACGTAGATCAACGGTTAGTACTGCTCCCAATATTAATTTACGGTAAGCTCCCTCCAAGTTAGCATTTGGTCTAGCGCCCAGGTCTTGTGGAGGAAAATATTTAAAGGACTAGGGCCAAAGGGGCTATGCCTTATATATTTTCAAATATGGATTTTCGGCCTTTCATAATGTAATTCGGAGGCATAGGAAGGTAACGATAAGCAGAAAACGAAATTCTCAGGGAAAACAGAGGGGGTTTGAAAAGGTTTAAGCAGGATTTCTTAACAAAACCTTAACAGGAGGTTGATATGATCAACACCTGCCACAAATGTAGCAAGCAGTTCTCGGTCTTGGGAGACCTCAAAACCCCTGGCAAGCACTGCGAGCACAACCCATGGCGGTGCTCCTACGGCACCACGTTCACCAAGAAGGATAAGCTCTTCGGCCACGTTTCCCTGTTCCAAGAACACAAGTCGCTTCCTGACTAGGAATATGCTCGCCTTCCTGCACCCAAAAGACTCAAGGCCACCAGCAACGGAAAAGAAACTACGGCACAGTCTACTAGCAACGACGATGATGGAAGTATCATAGAAAAACCAGTGGAAATTAAAATCTGACAATGTAAAGGCAAAGATTCAGGACAAGGAAGGCATCCCCTAACCAAAATTGAACAATACCTTCCTCTGTTTGATTTATCTTTACATAGGTATAATTTCTATATTATCTTGGTTGGATTACATTATTCCTTCACCTTGGCATCTGAAATCTTTGGGTAACTTTATGAATTTTTTCCTGGAACATTGGTTCCTGGATGATCTGCCATGAGCAGACTAGTGGTTTCAGTTTTGATATTGCAAGCCTAAGTCTAGACTGTAAAATATTTTAAACTCGTTGAGTAATTTTTGTTTTTTTTTTTTCTGTTGTGAAGCCTCCTCGAAGGCCGAAGACAAGATAGTAGAATTAATATGTAGTAATTGGTTCTGAAATATTTGGGGACCCGGTCCTTAGGATTATTAAGTTGAAAAGAAGACTGTGAAAAATCACTGAAGATTTTTATGAAGATGTTATTTTTCCCATATAATTACTAATTTAGTAGCTTGATGTAAGCAAGAATTCCCCCATCAGGAGGCTTCAATCCATTGGAAATCCTTCTATCTGGTTCGGATACAATTTGTAGCATATCTGAAAAATTATTCTTTATGGTGTTATTACTTCTGTACCTACACATTCTCATTCATTAAAAGATACACTACAAGAAAAAAGGACATTGGTGAGGGTCATGCTTGTGATGGACCTTTAAGGTCCGTCACCATTGTCACATATGGTGAAGGTCCTTAAAAAAGAAGCGTTGTAAGTGTATATAGTGACAGTCCTTTAAGGTCTGTCACCAAAGCCATTTTCATTGACCCTTTTGGTGAGGGTCGTTAAAGGGCCATCACTAATTCTCTCTTTGGTGACACTTCTAGTGACGAACTTTTAATGACCCTCACTGATGCTCTTTTTGTTACTTTCGGTGACAGTCAAAAAATGTCCGTCATCATTGATCATTCCAATGAGTTTTTGATGACGTTATGTGCATGTTAATATATTTTTTGTCAAAATATAACGGATTAATACAATTATTGTGGAGTCTTTTTTATAATATGTCCAAGGCCGTAGTGGTTAGAGTCAGTCAGTTTTTTAAGAAGTAATTAGTGTGTATCATTTCCCTCAAGTAATGACTAGTTGAATAACATTTTCCTATGAGTCAATACATGATTCATATCTATTAAGTTTATTATCTAAAAAATTCCCTTTAGATAAATTCCCACTAAGGTGTGTAGGAAATATATTATTTATTATATAATCAAGCTCTGTCAATTCTATTAATCAGAAAGACCTAATACTCCTCAACAATTTGGGCACACCTTAAATTAATACTTTGGCACACACTAACATTTCTTAGCACCTCGCATGTCTTGGAACATATTTGTACCTAGAACATCTTGTCATGACATGACACCCAAGTACATGGTGGCATGCGCTAGCACAACATATAACTCTCCTAGCATGTGTTGGCATGCATGTAGTCCCTAGCATGCCCTGGAACACCTTGGTTGAATGCATCGACATGCATTAGCACTTGGCACACAATTCCACTTGGCATGTATTGGGACCTATTATTAGTGTGGCTAGCATGCCCCTTTTGAAAAATATAAAGTCCCGACTTATTAAACCCATTATTGGTTCTTCCTTTTGTTTCCTTGAAAATTCTTGACACATATTGACATACCCTGGCACCCTGCACATCCTTAGCACATGGCATGTATTGGCATACCTTGGTAATATTTGGAACATATAATTAGCACACCCTAGAACTCCCAAGCATGCTTTTAGACTTCTTAACTTGCGTTGATATTCCCTAGCATGCCTTACCAATCCTTAGCATACCTTGTCACTCCATCCTTGGCATGACAATTAACACTCATTAACACTAGTCCCTGGCACATGTTCCTCATATTCATTAACTTCCATGAATTTTGACCTAGTGCTCCCTTAATGTTTTGTCCTAGTGCTCCTTAACACTCCTCAACATGCATTAGCACTCTCTAGCACACCTTAGCACTCTTCAACATGCCCTTCCACTTCATAGAATGCATGTATGGAATATGTTGACATGCCTTGGTATGATTTGGCATGGTTTAAATTAAATTTATCTGAGATCAATAGTTGGAAATTATATGAGAAGCAACAAAGGAAGACTTGGAACTTAGAATGCACTAAGACTTTGCACTTGGCACCTATTTGTGCCTAGTGTTGGTGTGCCTAGCATGCCCCTCTTGGAAAAGGTATATTGATGACTAATTACCCTCTTATGTTTTTATTTACTTGTATTTTAACGTTTTTCTCCCTTTTTTTGGCTTGACAGCCCCTGCCATGCATTGACACACCCTTGCACATCTTTTCATGCCTTATCACTTGGAAAATCTTAGCATGTTTGACATTCCTTCACACAATCTGACACATCTTAGCATTCCCTAGCATGCCTTAGAACTCATGTCCTCACAACCAGCCTTTACATTTTTTCATGACATGGGAACCCAATCAGTTCCTTCGCTACTACAATTCATGTGACAATACTGGCTTGCTTCAACATCCAAAAATTGACCAATTGCACCTACTACAAGTAGATTGTTCCTTGTTCACCTAAGAACTACCTATAACTCATCTTATGCCACTCATTTCCAAGCTCAACTTGTCCCACTTAACTAGTTACCAAGACAAGGATCACATGATCTAGCCATGGCCAAAACAACTAAGAAACATAGCTTACATAGGAAATATTTCACATGTATGTTCAGTTCATATAAACAGTATAACATTAACTGATAATTTGCAAGAACCACAAGATGCATAAGGCACACAATATATAAGCCGACACAGGCCCTGTGCCCTAGAATTTATACACAACAATGTACAATATGAAACTATCTAGAATAGTTTAAAACATGAGCATGTAGCCAAAGTGTGCCACATCTCATATAAAAAAATATCTAAAGTCAAAACAATGTTGTGCCTAGCACAAAGTGCTCTCCCTTTGTCTAAAACTACTATGTTGAGTCCCATATAACAATTGTAGGCTTTCCTCCTATAAATCCTAATATGAACTTCTCCTAACAAACTTCATCCTTAGCACACTTGAATTCACTAACACTCCCTGGCACACACTCTTATTCATTCTTTTCCATGCATTTTGACCTAGTTATCCCTTGATATGCCCCGACACTCCCTAACACTCTTCAACATGCATTGATATTGTTTGAAATGTGTTATCATTCCTTTTCATTCCTAATGTGCATTCCCTGACCCTCCCTATAAGATATCATGCCCTCACAAATACCCTTACTTAATTTTCAAATTGGGAACCCAACCAAGCCCTCGCTTGACTATAAGAGCTTGACCAAGTTACGGTTACTAAAACTAGACTATGTTTTGAAATTTTGTAGCTTGGGAGGTACTCCACAAGCCTAGTGAGATGGGTTTGTGTGATTTTGGTCACAAAAGGATTTGTGGGAAAAGAAGACAAGCAAAGGGTTTGGACCCAAGATGGGGTTTAAAATCTAAAATAAAATTAAAAAGGAAATTTAATATTTCCTAAGGTCTAAGTGGATAAAACCCGTAAGTTATAGAGGGTTCCTAAGAAGTCTAGGAAAAACTATTTAAGGAGGCCTTAGGATGAAGGAAATAACATCAACTAAGAAGGAGCTCATTTGATCAAGGGGGTAAATAGAGATGTAGTTCTAAAGTAGGTCGAGTAAGAGGGCCGAGTAAGGGTTGCTAAAGGGAGGCCATGATCATCCTCCAAGAGCAAGATGATCATGTGAGGGTTCACAAGAATGTTTCATACCTTAAGGGTTGGTTCAAGCTAGGAAGTAGGATGGCATATTATTGGTTCTCTTATGGTAGATCGAGCTTAAGAGAGGTTGCTCATGAGAATTTGGGCATGTGATTTCAATGGTGTCTTTGTGTGAAGGCAGCATCAAATTCTGAAATGTTAAAATTTGCAACAAGAAACATTGAAATTGGAAACCAAAAAGGACAAAAAAAAATAATTACCCACACTGGTGAGGAATTTTGATGCATCAAGAGTGAGGAATGTGGGGCGTCTAATTTATTTTTCCCTTAAATAAATTGGACAATAAATTTTAATTTCATATCATAATAATTTGTGTCAGTTAACTAATTCATGATGATTGAGTTAGCTCAATAAATTGAGTTGAGGGTCTAAGATGAGGCATGTAGAGGGATTAATCTAATATTTTTGGGGTTCAGTTGCAGTTGATGCATTATTGGGGTGCAGGTGTGAATTAGTTAACTCGATTTAATGAGTTAAAATCAATTTAAATAGTTCTAACTAAGTGATGAGCTAGTGAGAGGTCAGCCAGTGAATTAAATTATATTTAATTCACAATGAGTGGTCAGTCAGATAACTGATAATTCACTATCATTAGCTCCATGCATTCCAATACCGAGGAAGACCCAGTTGAGGTAGAGGTTAAAGGGAACATAACTACCAGTTTTATTTATACAAAATTTCCAATGTGCAATTATAAAATCATTAGGATGACATGATGGATTTCACAGTCAAGGAAGACTGATTTTCCTAATTAATAGGGAGATAATTCCCTAGGAATTTCATGACCAAGGCAGGCTGAAGGAAGGCTGAGAATTGATTAAGTACTAGACCGAATTTTCCTAGATCAGCGGGAGACAATTGACAAAGTGGTGGAGAATCTCATTACAGATTAAGAATTCTATTGTTTCAAAATTCCTTGACTTAATACACTATAGAGATAGAGCGATTTTGAGCAGTTTCTTTCCCCAATACATCTTGTGTTGTGTGATTGATAATTTATTTCTCTTAATTATATGTGATTGTGTGATCGTGTTTTGTTTCTGAAAATTGTAGGAAGGATTCAATATCTTGTTTTAGTACATTACAAGATGAAATTGAATCTTGTTGGTTATATTTTATACATGGTATTAGAGAAGGAATTTTTTGGGCAATGAGTTTGCAAATAATATCTAAAGATTTTGGTGTAAAATTTAAAAAAAAAAAATTTGGACTCCTTGCAAAAAACTACCCAAATGGAGAATCAATTCCGAGCTCAGATCAGGGAGATATCGTCAATTTAAAATCAACTCTCTTTCGGAAAATTTTGTAACAGTGGGACAATTACAATGTGTGCGAGTCAAGAACCTATATGCACTTGGGGTACCAGATGCATGAAAAGCTTTGAGGAGCAAAGCAGAGGTTAAAGACTTGGTTGTTGAGAGGGAGTATAAATTACCTCTCAACATGCAACCTTCGAAGCATTCTCAGAATGTTGTGGAGAAACCACAATTGGAGAAGCAGAGAGGAGAACAAGTGGATGCATCCACTCAAGAAGAGACCTCCATGAGGGGGAAATTTCGAGTCAGATGGGAAAAGGGAGCACATGCAACTATACCTCCAGGTGAAAGGTGGGGTGATGTCTAGACATAATCCCAAGATAATAAATTTGGGTAGGGTCCATTGAGATGGTGTGTCTAATGGATCGAACCTAGCTATGAGGAGTCCACAGTAAAGCAGTAGCAGGAAGGATCAGTTATTTTGATGCATTCAAATGTCAGGAAGACATAAATCAGAGTGGAAGATGTTAGATACTGGAGCACACATCAAAGTTGGCAACAATGCAAAGGGCTTGGATAAAGATGTTAGCAGCAACGCAAAGAGTCTAGTAAAGAGTTGCAGTAGCTAGCAGCAGCCAGAAGACTTTAATGCCAAATGCATTATATTACTTCATTTGTTCAGAGGCTATTCAATTTTAGGATTTGCAGGTGCAAACAACACTAGAGAAGTGTTGCATGAAGAATTCCAAAGGTACTAGATGAGGATAGATTGAATTCCTTTCTTGTTGAGACGGAGTGTTGAAATTTTCTACAAGAAATAGAGAAATTAGCAACCAGAGATGAAAAAAATAAATGTAAATGCGCACTGGTGAGAAATTTTGATTTACCAGTAGTGAGGAATGTGGGCGTCTAATTTATTTTTCCCTTAAATAAATTGGACAATAAATTTTAATTTCATCTCATAACAACTTGGGCCAGTTAACTAAGTCATGATGACTAAGTTAGCTCAAGAAATTTGAGTTAAGGATATCGAGGTGGATATTGGTGGCCACTGGCCTATTCCACTTGGACTCTCGCCATTGTCTCTTTCAGTTTTTCAGCTTCCTTAATTATAGCACAATTTACTATTTTTGTCAGGTTTTCGGGTCCTGAACTTCCAGATCCGTTTTGAGGCCCCAAACGACGTTTTTTAGGCATGAAAGTTTTGGTGATTTCATGTAAATCACGTTATAATTTCTAGTCCTTGGAGAGATATTTCTAACTAGGTATCACGTGCATCAAACATATATCATATGACCAAGTTACGACCCTGGGAAGTTGGCTACCCAACTACCCCCAACGGGGCCCATAAACTCTCGGTGTTACATATCCTTGGGTTAGGGTTTTCTCTTATTTTTAAATAATAAAAAGGCCCTTGAGCCTGATTTTAACATAGGTCAAAGGCATGTACCCACCACATCTCTTCTTAGAGATAAGCTACCATCACCCGAGCTAGTTTTTTTTCCATTCTATCTGTAATAATTTTTCAGTATTTGATATTAATGAAATGAAGTGTTATTCCTACTGCATCTCTGTGTTTATCTTTATTTATGTATTTTATTGTGTTCCTACATATGTTTGGATCATGAGGGTCTAAGATGAGGCAAGTAGAGGGATTATAATATTTTGGGGGCCCAGTTGTAGTTGATGCATTAGTGGGGTGTAGTGTGTGAATTAGTTAACTCAATTAATTGAGTTAAAATTAGTCTAACTAGTTCTAATTGAGTGATGAGCTAGTGAGAGGTCCACTTAATTAAATTACATTTAACTCACAATGAGTGATCGATCAATCAGATAAGTGATAATTCGCTATTAATATTTTCATGCATGTCAGTTCCGAGGAATACCCAGTTGAAACAGAGGTTAAAGGGAACATAACTATCAATTGTATTCATACAAAATTTCCCATGTCCAATTATAAAGTTATTGGGATGAAATGACGGATTGTGCAATCAAGAAAGGTTGATTTTCATAATTATTAGGGAGCTAATTCCCTAGGAATTGCGTGAGCAAGGCAGGCCAAAGGAAGGTTGAGAATTGGCTATGTACTAGACCGATTTTTCCTAGATTAGTAGGAGACAATTGGCAGAGTGTTGGAGAATCTCATGAGAGATTAAGCATTGTATTTTTTCGTGATTCCTTGACTTAATACGTAATAGAGATAGTGGGGATTTGAGTTGTTTATTTCCCCAGATACATCTTGTGTGTAATATTCCCAATTATCCCAAGCTAATGGGAATATACAATTTTGTTTCATTTTATTATTACAAGAATAAATGTGTAAAGGAGGACAATAAAAACTCCTAAAAATAGTGAATAAATCAATGCCCCATGTGAACAAGGTTAAATCTGGGCTATCTTAATAAAACACCCTTATGTGTGAAAGGGATTGAGTTGTTTGACTGGGTCAACCATGACCAAATCAACAACGCTATCTAGATGCAGTGAACCTCCTAGATGCACAGCGTAGTTTTAGATGGAGGCTACACATTTGAAAGAAGCTAAATCATTGAGATGGTTTAGAGTTTTTCAAGATCTCAATCTGATAAAAGGAAGAGGAGGACAGCAAGAGAAGGGTTGTTAATTGTATGATATTTCTGAATATATTATCTATTTAGACATATATCATTCTCTTGCCTGTTTAGCAGAGAATAGTGTTGTTTAGCATTAGGTGTTCCTGATCAGGAATCCCACCTCTTCCATTCAGTAGCTCTTGGAGGAGTCTCGCTTATCTTGTCCACTATCAGGCATTTTTCCAAGCTTCATATTCCAACTAAAACGCAGATCCTGTTGAGGGTTTGGTTTTCCTTGTAAGCTAGAGCAAGTGGAGGCTAGATCTACTTAGATCTAGGAAAATATAGCTCCTCTTTTCGGTGGGAGAGTCTGATATCTCATTGGAAAGAGTGTATTGGATCATTCGAGCTTCAGATCTACATCTTGGCAACAGGCCAAACTATCCATCAAGTCTACAGCGCAGTTTATCTTCCAGAACTGCGTTATATGCAAGAGGAAAGATGCAGGGTGTTTTGGAAAACTTTGAGGAGTTATCTCTAGTGTCGGGAATCTGCCCTTCACTATGGTGATCCATGGATTTCTTATCTATTCCATGTTATATTCAGATATGATCTGAATACTCTTTTATTTGATTCATAAATTCTGAATAATTATGTAGATTTGTTGCATAAGATCTCATATCTACTCCCTATGCTTCATGTATTTCTAAAAAACCCAAGGGTTATGTAAAGTAGAGACTCTATAGTGTATGGATCTGTCATGGATCTGACTGTTCATGCATTATTTTTCTCTAGATCTAAGTTGTAATCTACAGTTGTTGTATGCTCTATAAAATAACGTTTTCAAGCCTTTTTGCAGTGAATACATGTGTTTGCCGCACCTCTTTTGAGGGATTTATTCCATTTTTGTCTTCTATTTCCTGTTATACATTGTATGGGCCTCATTGTAAATCTGATTTGCTGATGTATAAGTAAATATTGAGCCTCCATATTGGCCTCTTGCTCTCATTTTTCTGAACTGTGTTATTTCTGAGCAATATTGTTTAGTGTTGCAGCATGATTCCCATTTGGGATATTACAGTGGTATCAGAGCAATCATCTTGACACAGCCTATGATTTTCTTGAGAAGCCAATATGTCTTCATAAGAATATGAGCTTCTTACTGACAGAGAGAAGAGTTATCTAAGAATAAGACAAGAAATTTGATTACACAAATGATGACAAAGACAAGGGTAAAGCCCCTGAATCTGGAAGTGATGAAGAAGGAAAGGAGTTTGCAAAAAATATTTTGAAAACCATGCAAGATATTGATAGAGAGATCAAAGAGATGAGAATAGGCAGAATCAAAGAATCTCCTAATATATTTCATCTTGGAGAGAGCTATGGCATATCTCACCACTAGAATGATCAACCAGTGAATCAGCCACAAGTTTCCCAATGCTCCACCATGCCTACCTTTTTGGCTGTGGGAAATGAAAGGTTACAAGAACAAGCATCCCTTGAAGACTAATTTGAATAATATGAGTCTCAGAATCAGAGATTCAAATATCACTTGAGTTTTCAAGAGTTCTGTCATCTGAAGGACAAAATAAGACTAAGGCATCAACATAGAGATGGTGGATTCACTCATAATCATGATCGACATCACTCTATGGGCAGATTATTTCTACCCAATTTTGATGGGTCGTCCAAGTGCTCTACCAAAGCATGGGTAGAGAAACTTGACATTTACTTCTAGTTGAACAAATTCCCTGAGATGGAAGCTATCAAGATTGCAGCTCTTCACTTTGAAGGTGAAGCACATGACTGGTGGTTCCATGGCTTGTCTACATTGAGTCATGCCAATGTGACTTCTTATTTTGAGTTCACTAGAAGAGTGGTGGAAATATTTGACAGAAGAGATCTAGAGGCACCTTTCATGAGCCTTACAAAGTTGAAGAAATCAGGTAATACAGAGTCTTATATTTCTGAATTTTTGAAATTATCTGTTATGCTTCCTCACTTGTCTGCAACAAGAAGGGTGTATATGTTCATCGATGGTCTAGATGAACCTCTTCATGGGTTGGTTAAGTCTACCAATCCCATTACCTTGCATGATGCCATTGAGAGGGCTATAGACCTTCAAGATGCCTTACCAAAACCAAAGAAAAACTTTCAGCAGAAGCCCTCTTTTCCTTCTAAAGGAAAGGAAGATAAAGCTGCTCCTTCCAAGAAGAGCTCATTCAAGAAGCCTCTTGACATTGAATTCTAGATAGATCTAAGAAGGAAGAATCTATGCTTCACTTACCAAGAACCATGGGTACCTGTACATAGATGTGCTGCTGGTAAAGCACATTACATAGAGGTCTTCTTAGATCTTGAAGAAGATGAAGATGATGAACCAAGAGGAGGTCACAACACTGACAATGTTGAGGGAGATCCTACACCATCAGGTGATGGAAATGGAGCATTTTCTCCTATTGGAGGAACTCTTGCATCTTTGAGAGGAGTACCTAAGTAATTGACCCTAAGATTTCAAGGTTCAATCATGAATCAGAGGGTGTCTGTATTTATTGAAAGTGGGGATACCCACAACTTCATTGATGCCCATCTTGTGCAAAGGAGGGCCATACCCACTGATACTTTTGAGAGATTTTCTGTTTTAGTCCCAGGAGATAGAACAATGTAATGCATGCATTATGTCCTGTCAGTTTAAGTCACCATGGGATCCTACACTTTGGTGGATCACTTCTTTGTAGTTGACATACCACACACCAATGTGATTTTGGGTGTTCAATGGTTGATTACATTGGGGAAAGTCACCACTGATTGGGAGGCTTTTCAAATGGAATGGGTGGACAAGAAGAGTGGTAAATCTCAAATCATCAAATGCATGCATACTTACCCCTCACATAACACTTCCACACAGAAAACAGAGATGGATTTGCTTAGTGGAAGCAAGGACCTCACTGTCCCATATATTATGTTCATGAGATTTTTGCATGGGACACTCTTATCTAGTGGAAAACCACTCGGGAGGCCACCTGATTCAGATTTTGTGGGGAAGACCTCACAACTTGCTGCTCCAAACTTAGATTCAGGAGAGATTGGAGCACTTTAAGATAAAGCTACAACGTTGGGAGACTTGGGTAAGCTCAAGGAGGAGGGGAATATTCTCCGCTTATCATCATCACCCACTCTATTTTCTGGATCTACGTTGCGGGAGGAGAAGAATGGAAGGAAAAAACTTCCAACACACACCTTTGGCATAGGAGATGTCAAGGAGAGGATCAGCAACATGACAAAAATTTCTGTTGATGCATCTTCAGCGTTGTCATTCTTGAGCAGTGTAGATCTGTATTGGAAATCCCAACTGCTAGTGGATTATTCCAAATTTTTTCACACATGTATGATACTTGATGACCAACTGCATGAAGAGGGATACTTAGTCCAAGGAGGATTCATCTATAATCATGATAGGATATTCTTGTCTAGAGCTTCTAAGTTCAAGCAGAAGATACTACAAGGAGCATTCAAGGAGTTATGTTTCAGCCACATGCATTCCATGAGGATCTACAACATCATCATGAGGAGATTTGACTGGGAAGGCTTGAAGGAGGAACTACATCAGCATTTTAAAGAATTCATGAACTATGTGGAGTTGGGGAAGCCATGGGACTCTATGCAGGAGTCATTTCAGCCATCTCTTCCTTCCTTTGAAAGAGGAGAAATATCCATGCACAACTCCATGTGTATGAGAGACATTGTTGGTGAAGAATATGATCATGTTAAGAAAGTTTATTTTTATGATTTTACATGTTCTCTCACCATTTTTATGTAGACCATGATTCCTAGAAGGAGTAATGTATCATGTAAATCTCATGGCAAACATTGGGCCGCTAAAATTTTTGAACTTGGCCACTCCCTCGATGTGCAAAGGGAGATTTTATTTTATGATGGGTGCTTCCCAAAGGCACCAAACATATCTCACATTTTCATCCATAATGAGATAACATGGGCAACAAGTGAGTGGTGGGGAAACCACTTACCACACCTTGATCTGATGCAGGCAGGAGATGCACTGTGCTGGTATCATATGTGGGACTATGACCCACCTCCTCATGCTAAAATTTATGTTTTCTTATATGTAGTTTTTCTTCCATACATTGATGATATACTTGTATTTTTTATGGGATTGTATGGAGGGAGGATGGGGAGAATGTATGTACCTCATGGGATGGAGACTCTCTATGTACCTTATGCTACATGTTTCAGGGAGAGTATTGGTTCAGCCATGTTTGTTTCATGTAATTTCTTGACTCCTTGTGGGATGGATTATGTACATATCATAATGACTTTGGAGTAACAATTCATGGAGGGTAGGATTGGTGAACACTTAGCTTATGAAGAAATCTTGATCCTTGATGGTGTCACCAATGGAGGAGGAGAAGTGTTGCAGCACTCACCCTATCAGTTTCTTGAGGAAAAGCAACATTTTCGAGGGGAGGACTATAATATTCCCAATTATCCCAAGCTAATGGGAATATAAAAAAAAAAATCATTTTCTTATTGCAAGAATAAATGTGTAAAGGAGGACAATAAAAACTCCTAAAAATAGTGAATAAATCAATGCCCCATGTGAACAAGGTTAAATATGGGCTATCTTAATAAAACACCCTTATATGTGAAAGGGATTGAGTTGTTTGATTGGGTCAACCATGACCAAATCAACAACGTTGTCTAGATGCAGTGAACCTCCTAGATGCACAACACAGTTTTAGATGGAGGCTACACATGTAAAAGAAGCCAAATAATTGAGATGGTTTAGGGTTTTGCAAGATATCAATATTTTAAAAGGAAGAGGAGGACAAAAAGAGAAGGGTTGTTTATTGTATGATATTTCTGAATATATTGTCTGTTTATACATATATCATTCTCTTGGTTGTTTAGCACTGGGTGTTCCTAATCGGGAATCCCACCTCTTCCATTGAGTAGCTCTTGGAGGAGTCTTGCTTATCTTTTCCACTATCAGGCATTTGGCCAAGCTTCATCTTCCAACTACAATGCAGATCCTGTTGAGGGTTTGGTTTTCCTTGTAAGCTGCAGCAAATGGAGGCTAGATATACTCAGATCTAGGCCAATCTAGTGCCTCTTTTCAATGGGAGAGTCTACTATCTCATTGGCAAGAGTGTATTGGATCATTGGAGCTTCATATCTACATCTTGGCAACATACCAAATTTTCCATCAAGTATACATCGCAGTTTATCTTCCAGGACTGTGCTATCTGCAAGAGAAAGTTGCAGGGTGTTTTGGAAAACTTTGAGGAGTGATCTCTAGTGTCGAGAATCTTCCCTTCACTGTGGTGATCCATGGATTTCTGATCTATTCCATGTCATATTTAGATCTGATCTGAATAATTCTGTATTTGATTAAGAAATTCTAAATAATTCTGCAGATATGCTAAATAATATTTCATATCTACTCCATATGCTTCATATATTGCTGAAAACCCCAAGGGGTATGTAAAGTAGAGACTCTATAGTGTATGGATCTATCATGGATCTACCTGTTCATTCATTATTTTTCTCTAGATCTAATTTTTAATCTACAGCTGCTGTATGCTCTATAAAATAATGCTGTCAAGCCTTTTTGTAGTGAATACATGTGTTTGCAACACCTCTTTTGAGGGATATCTTTCATTTTTGTCTTATATTTCCTGTTATACATTGTATGGGCCTCATTGTAAATCTGATTTGCTGATGTATAAGTAAATATTGAGCCTCCATATTTGCCTCCTGCTCTCATTTTTCTGAACTGCGTTATTTCTAAGAAGTATTGTTTAGTGTTGTAGCATGATTCCCATTTGGGATATTACATTGTGTTGTGCGATTGATAATTTCTTTCTCTTACTTATATGTGATTGTCTGATCGTGTTTTGTTTCCGAAAATTATAGGAAGGATTCAGTATCTTGTTTTAGTACATTACAATATCATATTGAATCCTGTTGGTTAGATTTTCTACATGAAATAAAAGAGAGGGTTGATACGATCTTGTCTTGTGGTTGTTAATAGGCTACAAGGTATATGATAAAGACCAACATAAATGGAGGAGGGCTTGCACTGTAATTTAGAGCCAGAACAGAAGTAGACGCAGGCGTAATATTGACTAAGGTAACCCTAGTTTGAGGGTCGACATTGAGATCTAAAGTTCATGTCAATATTCGGTCAAAGAAATGCCTAGAATCTATGGATTCATATGAGCTAGGTCGAGTCCCTTATGGAGGCAAGAGTCGTGGTTTTTTCTATGGGTGGATAGGGTTTTTTCTACAACAATTATAAGTACATAAGTATAGTGCCCTAGTTAGGATAGTTTCCTAGCATGTTTAGTTCATAAGGTATGGCCTTAGGACTGTGACAAATTTGCATAGAAGAAGAGCGGTTGTGACCCTTAGAGCAAGATTTATTTTTGCAATATAGACCACAGATCTGGAAGATGTTTTGCAGATTCAGTATATGTGGAGATAGCAGATCCGAAGGAGGGTGGAACCTGAGCATAAGATTGATAATGCAGAATAAATGTGCCATATGAAGAATGGATTGACATGCAGAGGAGTTGATTTTGGTGGACTATCCAGAGATTTTTAGACAGAGATCTAAAACCACCTATAAAAAATTAGTCAATGGGCTGTTAGTGGCTGATTTTTTACCCTATTTCAGTCATCTATAGATTTTTAGAAGGATGATAAGAGGAGTAGTTTAGATTTGTTCATAGATTGGAAAACAAAGATCAAACTGTCAATACATAAGAAAAATGATTTTGAGAGGACTCAAACCATTGTTAGGTGGAAGATTTCAAGATCCATAGACGAAGACAATATTGTGGGACCTAGATCAGTAAAAATAATTGACTGTGGTTGGGCAGATTGATGGTATTCCAAGTACAGTTGGAGGGTTGTTAGGTTACTGTCAAAGAAGAGCCCCAACTCTTGTACTTGTGAAGGACAACAAGATTGGTAGAAGGGAAGGTGTATAGGGCCTAAGGATGTGCAGAATTTGAAGGACTAAAGTATCAATCAAGTGGATCATCCAAATATCTGTAGCCCTATTTCACTAGCCCTGGAAACCCTTTCCCTAAGATATAATAAAGAGTGGTACTTGCTTGCCTTTTAAGAAAGGGACTTGATCTTATAGGGAGAGAGGATGGGGATTGAAGGGTTGAGGGAGAAGAATAATACTTATGAAGGAATTTCTCAATCCATAAAATCCTTTGGGAACTTGGATTCCCAAATGGTCCTTGATGAAAGGCCTTTGAAAGCAAATGGGACCACATGGGGCCAAGTGGAGCCAACCAAGGTTCGGAGATGGAATTTAGAAACCAATGATGTTCCTACCCTGGACAATGTGAGGGGAAAGGATCAGGAAAGAGTTTTTACTTTGATGGGTCAAATTGATCCTACTAGGTTCTAGCCTTGGGAACACCTAAGAAAAAGTTGATCCTAGAGCTATGGCTTGATGTATCTGGAGATTCCACCTTCATAATTGGCCTAAATTCTGAGGAGATTGAGGGGACCCACCAACGAAGTTTCGTCTAGGATATCAAAGTTTTCCTCTAGCTAGATTCCTGGGAAATTGATGCACTAGGTGACAATATGGAGCTAGACCTAGTGAAAAATGGAAAATTGTGAAAAAATGGGGGGAAATCATCACCCTTTTTGAGGGACTAGTGCCTAATTCGCTTGGGGATATGGATTCATGGATGATAATTAACAAGAATTTTTTTTCTTGATCAAGGAGGCCCAGAAAGTCAACTTCGTCCAATGTTAGAGGAATATGAAAAGTGACCTTCAAGAATTTATAATTCATAAAAATGATTCAATATTATTGAGATAAAATGATCTCTAATACATTTCATTCATCTAACAATGTCCCATACATTAAATAAGATAAATAAACACATAATTCCACATTTCCATCATGCAACAATTAGCACTAGTTATAGTAAAATTCAATAGTATGCAACAACGAGAAGAATAGAGTTAAATTTTCACTCACAATGTTAGAGAGTATATCCAAATCCCAAATCCATACATCAAAATGCATCCATCATCCAAAATAGTCCTCCAAGGAAAAATGTGAATTTCTCTAAAGATACAGAGATCCCAAATCGAGTGATGATACAAATGAATCCAACTAAATCCTATTTATACACTGATTAGGATTTGATTATTGATACAGGAAAATTTAGGAGTTGCATAATGGGAGGCAAGAGGACCTGCTAGATGTCATGTTCAGGACATGTGGACTGAAAGGGCTATCTGTGGCCACCATAAAAAAGTGGTTAAAGTGTTGTCTTGTTCGAGGTATATTGGTTATAAAAATACTAACACAAAGCCCTAATTGTATTCCTTGTATCAGTGTGATTGTAAAGGGTCATGATCCCTGGTACAAGATCTCTTGCCTAATGTATTATAGTTTGTAATTTAACGAAGAACGGTTTGAAAAAGTTAAAAATTGTCATGTGCACTAGTTGATTCCCTAATGTGTGTAGATTTCATTGTGCAAAGTAGATGTGTTTTGGCACTTGAGTGTGTTTGCATCAAATATTATAAGACCAAAACCAAATTCTCATATGTCGTGGAAATTCAACATATGCCTTGTTCACCTAAGAACTACATGTAACTCATCTTAGGCTACGCATGTCCAATCTCAACTCATCCCACTTAACATGTTACCAAGACAAGGCTTATCACATCCAACTGTGGTTGTAAAACAACTAAGCAACACAATTTATATATTGACATACCATAGCACCTGGCATGTCTTAAATTCCTTGGCACTATGTAGCATGTGTTAGCATCCCCTACATTCCTTGGCATGCTTTTACACACCCTAACACACCCTAGCACTTCCTGACATGCCTTGGTAGTTTAGCATACCTTGGCACTGCTTAGCATATAACCTTGTCACTCTCTCTTTAACACACCTATAACTCATTGAATCTCCCTATCACACACTTTTATTCATTCATTTCCATGCATTTTGATCTAGTGCTTCCTTATGTTTCCCTAACACTCCCTAACACTCCCTATCATGCATTGGCACACCCTAACACCCGACACATCTTGGCATGCCGCCCTATCACTCTAACATTCCTTGGCACTACCTAGCATACCTTGTCACTCTCTCCTTAGCACACCTAGAGCTCATTGACACTCCCAGTCACAACATGGAACCACTAGCTCAATCATTTGAGAATCTTCACTGCCTCTATGTATATGCTCAATAGAATCTTTATTGAGGCTTACTATTTCTTTATTTTTTTTCTTATTCAATGTTTTTCAATGTCATATATATGAGACATAGGTCTGGTTCCATATTAGGCTAATTGGATGGGAGAGACATTGATGTTTCTGAAACATCAAACATATTTCCAAATTTCATATCTACTCCCTCACTTATTGTTTCAACACTATCAACTGCAATTTCTTCCTTTGGTCTTGGAGCTTCTATTATACCATCGAACATAGGACCCACTGTATCTGAATATAGAGGCTGACCTACACTAGAATATTTAGTCAAATGACTCTGTACACCTGCCCCTCTTGAAGTAAGAAACATTGTAGGGGGGTCAAGCCCCAACTGACCAGCCATATAAAGAATTTTTCTATGCAATGTTACCTGAATATATGGACCTATGCAGCTAGGTGCCCAGCATGACATACTCTGAACATGAAGCACCTTTTTGGTCTTGACTTTAGCAGCAAGAAATTCAAAAAACGCATTCCTTAACCCTCCTTCATAAAGAGGAATCTCTACTATAGATTATGATGGAACACCACAAGGGAAATTTTCTTCCATGATATATTGCACATATGTATCATTGGCCAATGCAAATTGATTCATGTCAGCAAGATAAAGGTGAGTATATAGTACATCCTCCAATCCAAGATGATCCTCTTTAAGACTTGCATAGGTTTGAAGCTACCTTGTAGCCAACAACCAATAGTAATTATGTCATTCCGTGTCTTTGAAATAACCAAACTCCTTTTATTATCAATATCAGGGTCCATTGGTGAGGTATCTAACTGATTATCATCTTTACAGTCACCAATTATATCATTTCCTTCAACTTCAATGACCCAATCTATGACAAAACTATTCATAAAGGTCCCATCATTCCATACTCTAGAAGCCATGTTTTGTAATTTGGGCTCCAGATGGAATGATGAAGGATGCAGAATCGCAACAGGAGAAATAGAATCAAAATAATGAAGCATAATTTGAAACTTGTCAATGACAATTCTAGCATTCTTATTGGCAATGCAGAGACAAGGATATGAAGAACAAGAGGCTGAGGTTTTTCATATTTCTCTCTGGTAATGTTGGAATCTCCACTTCTTTTTGTTTTGTGCTGAATAAATTTATCTAAAGCATCATGTACTTCACTCCTCTCACACAAGTTTAGGGCCGTAGGGTAGTACACCGTAAGACTGATTAAAGATGACCTAAACTATAGCAGAATACATTTTCCACTGCCTCACAATTTATCAGTGCTTGTTGCATTGAATCACCCTGAGATATTGGAGTCCATGTGCATGTATCAACACTTGTGGCATCAATCACAGGTTTTGTAGCTCTAGTTGTCAGTAAAGATGGAGAAATTACATTATCTGATATTTCTCTTGGCATTTGATTTTCTGGGGATATTTCATTATCCTTTATTAAACTGGATTAATACTCATCAAAAACCTGATCCCCATAAGACAATTGTGAAATCTTCCCTAAACGCTTCTTAGCCAACTCAGACGTAACCCCTGAGTAAGCATTTGTATATTTAACTTTAACTAATCTTACCAGCCGCTAAATTTGCTGTTTTGAATTTCTTTAACAAAGCCACAGCATGACATGCCAAAAAATTAAATGTTAGGAACCCAAAAATCCCTTTCATCAATCTCCATAATCTGAAATGGCTACCCTTACTACCCTTCATATTGCTTTTCTTCTGCAATTCTTTTCAATTATTCTTGGATTAGAGATTTCATATGAGCTTTCCTCTCCCTAAAATCCTAGTTAAAGGGCTCTCCCAAAAGGTTGACAATATTAGAGAGAGTCGCAGTTTCAAAATCCACTTCATTAAGAGACTCTCTAATTTTAGAATAGAGCTCTTTGTCAGTAGGATATGATAGGCTTTCTTTCCCCTTAGGCCTCCAATTTCCTTCTGCCATTTGAGCTATCTGCTTATTACGTTGCCTCTTTCCATGAACAACCTCAAATTCAATTGGTGCATTCAATTTTTTCCCGCTTGTTTTTATATCTACAGGAGTGTTGAGGCTAACTGAAACAATGTTCTCTGTATCAATAAAATCACTACCCTGGTGCTTTTCAATACATTTAGAAGGGTTTTTCAAAAATTTTCTTTCATGGTTCCATTCATATGACATGCATGAGTCACCTTGCAAATATTTACCCTCAATAAGATCAACATGAATATTATTGTGATCTAGATACTCCCATGTGACACCATCGGTATCTTCATCATGGCTTTCCACAAACTTCTTTTCTTGGTCACCAAAATCAATGGTGTGATTGCTTCTATAGGTTGTTTGTCCTTATAACATGGAACTTATTTCCATTTCATCATCCTCTTCCGTTGTATCCGTCGTTTCATCATCTGATCATACACCCAATTCATCACCTTCAGGCGCATCAAATTCATCCATAGAATCATCATCCTCCTTAGTCATCAAGTGTCTCTCACTCGTTCCATTTTTAGATTTTATACAACATGCTTCATCATTATCACACTATCTGTCACATATTAGCATTCCCAAGCATGCCTTGGCACTCATGCCCTCAAAAATAGCCTTACCTAGGAACCTTACATTCCCTGGAACACCTTGGCACTCCCTAGCTTTCATACCCCATAGATAGCCTTACTTTTTTTGAAACTTTGGAGCACAACTAAGTCATTAGAAAAACAATGTTGTTCCCAACCCAAAGTCTCTGAAATTAATTTGTCCACACCTTATCACAACAAAAATGGAGGCCCTCTCCACCCTCAGGAGAGTGTGAGCATGATGAAAGGTGAGACTAAACTATCATCTAACCATTTCTGTGAGGTGATTTAATGCTTCAATAAGTGAGGAGGGGCGGTCAATCTAGTCAAGTCCTGATTCTTCTCATTTTCACAAGAATAAGGGTGTCAATGCATTATTATTTCTTCTAACGTCATTTGACGTGTGTGTGTGTGGGAGGGGGGGTGAAGAAATAAGGAGAACATTACCTTCAAACTAAGCTAATACCATTACTTAGTCATAATACTTATCAAGCCTTAGACTCATGGCCCATTTACCTCGAAGTATGTTAGTGACTTCTATGATATTTATATATGTAATCATGATTTTTTGTAATATCCTCGATAACGACTCTAAAATTGTCATAACCATGTAGAAAAAATATAGTATCAACACCCATTGACCTTAAGGAGCTTAGTTAAATCTGACCTTGCCAACTCATCTTATGTTTATGTGAATGTAGAGGTAAAGTATCTCTCACAAATGCAACAAGAAGTAATGAATCCTTATTTTCCATTCCATAGGCACAAGGAAAGATAACTAACATTTGAAAAAAGAGATGGCTTACTTTATTGCATGCCTTTTGTGCTTAGTTTTGATTCATCTTTGCAATAAATCTACTCGTTACTCTTTTGGTCATTTTCTTATGTTATTTTTTGCATTGGTCTTGCAGTGTGCTAATAAACAAGACAATTGTTAATGACAAGAGGAAAGCATAAATCAAATGATTATCTCTTTTATTTATGATATTACCATACTCTAATTAACCCAATGCACATAATTACTAGATAATGTCCATCATCCATAAATAAAGAAAAGTGCATGCCAATTCAAGAAGTCGAAATAACAGGTCCTACATGGTTCCTCCCCTTCTTGACATGGTCAGTCAAGAGAATATAAGTGTGTCCTCTCTCTTTGGTCCAAAAAATTTCTCTCTTACAATAAAAAAAGCTTCATTCATTCCTACCCATCAACTAAAGGTTCCATGGTTCCTTCCTTTCATTTGACTTATTTATTTTTCAAGGGAAATTATCATTTTTCTTAGCCCAAGGGTGAGTGTGAAGGTCAATACAATGTTCACTTGAAAATTAATCTTCATTCGAATTTGTATTCTCAACTTATGCCTAAAATAAGATTTTGTGAGTCATCGTTTGCACCATATATCATGTTCACTAAGTGTCGAAGGACTTCTTATAAATAACAAGCTTTGATCATTGAGCTAATCCAAGGCATCAACCCCCTTTACACTAGTGATTTTCTTTTGATGACGTATCTTTTTCCCCCATAGGCTATAAACCTCCTTTTAAGCTTCAACCAATAAACCCTTTCAAAAGATCGAAGCATCAAAGCTATTTTGAACATTGACTCATTTCAAGGGATTAGGTTCACTTGAGCAACATGCCTCTTTCAAACATCAATTGCTTCCATATGAGGGTATCAATCACTTTTGAAACATTAATCCCACCTAAAGCATCAACCTCATTTTTATGAAGGATATTGATCTCATTCAAACCATGGTGACCAAGCACTTTCAAAGGAGGACATTAACTCTCCAAAGTATCATCCCCCTTTCAAGCTTAGTGATTAGAGCCAACTAAAACATCAATTTTTTTGGAGTATTTTTAGCAAGGTCTCTCTTTCAAACTTCATACCATTGATCATTTTTTAAACATTGGGTGATTTTTAAACTTTGGGTCATTTTCCCATCAAGCCATATGGACATGACATGTGCCAAACATATTGAAGCAATTCAAATTAGCCCTCTTTGAACTTAATCCACTTGAGTCATTTTGAGACATCATACATTTGGAAATGTTGTAATTTTGTCCCACTATCTCATTTCATCTTGCAACTTGGTTTGAATTCAAAAAATTTTCTTCAAAGTTTGGGTTTAAAAAAAAATTTTGGAAGACATTTTCTGGAGGCGGCGTGATTTTTCTTAGAGGTTCAAAGTTTGAATTTAAAGAACTTTTTTGGAAGACATTTTTGGAGGCGACGTGATTTTTCTTGGAGGTATGTACGTGTTTTGTGTTGAAATAAATCTTTTGAGCTTTTTTGTTCAAAAATTTTTCTTCACATTTTAAGATTTAAAGAATTTTTTTGGAAGACATTTCTTGGAGGCGGTGTGATTTTTCTTAGAGACATGTACGTGTTTTGGATTGGATTACGTATTTTTTAGAAAAGATTTTTTTTAATTAAATCTTTTGTGATATTTTTTGTAATTGAGTTATTGTCTAATTTTTTAAAGGAAATTTTTTGAACCTCATACCCTATTATCATGGGAAATCGAAGAACTTGTGTGAGAAAATATGATCGAAAAAGAAAGCCCGAGGAACGTAGAGAAGAGACGAGAGAATATCGCAAAAGAAAGTTAGAAGCTCTCTCAAATATTGAAGAGGAAAATCAACCTCAAGCAGAAATTGAAGCAGGTATGTAAATGTAAATATTACATGCTCTATTGATATATATTTAAAATTTTTCTAATGTAAAATGTAACGCTTAATTTTTATTTGATAAACTAGTTTGAAAAATATTTTTTTTGATGTAAACAGACAGAGATATTCCTCAAAATATTGAAGAAGAAAATCAACCTCAAGCAGAAATTGAAGCAGGTATGTAAATGTAAATATTATGATCTATTGATATATTTTTAAAGTTTTCCCAATGTAGAATGTGAAGCTTAATTTTTATTTGATGAACTAGTTTGAAAAATATTTTGTTTAATATAAACAGACAGAGATACTCCTCAAAATATTGAAGAAGAAAATCAACCTCAAGCAGAAATTGAATCGGGTATGTAAATGTAGATTTTATGATCTATTGATATATTTAAAATTTTCCTAATATTTATTGACATATTTATTAATTTAGTTATTTATTGAATATGTACTATTTTTTCGAATATGTACAGATGAAATCACTATCGATAATGAGATGTTAGAAAATGTCGACACTCACACATATGGAGATAAAAAACCTGACTATATTATACGATATCGTGTCGAGAAAATTTTGGAAATGTTTTTCAAAACTGAGGTGACAGTTCAAGCTCAAATGTTGAAAGGTCTCTTATCCTCAAGGAAATTAAAAGAAGCGACGACACTATTGGGTATTCGAAAATCAACCAAAGATAAAAAAATGAAAGAAGAGGTGATAAAAAATATGAGTAGTGCTATAGAGTCAATTAAGAGATCTAGAGATAAAGATGTTTCAAATATACGTAGAGGAATACAAATGGCAATGGTTTCACCAAGTACTCAAGAAAATCGTTTGAATCTAACATCTATGGCACGAGCACTGGGAACCTCGTGAAAAACTCTGCACAAACATCGAATATTTCGACTGCAAATAGACGTAAATGATGAACTCGCTTGTTGGAGAGCTATTTGTAGGCAACCATACAAAGATAGACTTGGAGAAGATGTTAAAAAAATAATATATGAATATTGGAAGAACCATTCGCGTGTTTCACCCACTGCAAGACATGTGATGCGAAGAAGAATAGCACGAAATCAATACGAAGAACATGAAAAACATCTCTTGGAAACCACTCAAATAGAGTTATTCAACAAGTTCAAAGAAGAGAATCGTCAAATTCAAGTTTCACTTAGTGCTTTTGTTCAACAAAAACCATGGTATGTAAAACCTATCACCGTATGCGACACTTGTTGTTGCCGTTATCATGTGGAATTTGAGTTATATTATGACACATTCCTTGATTTCGGTAGAACATTATGGAAGGATTCACCTCCTTCCACTATCCGTGAATTCATATCTCAAATTCTATGTGAAAGAGAAAGCGATGAACTATTTTACAAAAAGAAATGTGTTGGTGGTAAAAAATGCGATGATTGTGGAAATTTGACTAAATTTCAAATCAAATATCGTATTGATATAAATGATCAATCATTGTCCAACATGAAAGTGAAATGGAAGAGATACGAATATACCAGTACATCGATTCAAAGTGCAGATAGTGTTAAAAGAATCGAATTACGAGAAGACGAAATTTTTCTAATAGACTTTTTGAGAAAGTTTGAAGCAGAAATCTACAAATACACCATGCATTCCCATAGAGCTCGATGGCAAGACTTGCAATTCAAAAAATCTCGTGAAGTTTTTCCACCAGGAACCATTTTGTCAGTGATTGATTTTGCAGAAAACTACACATTTTCTCCACAAAAAGAAATTCAGAGTGAATACTATCACTCTGACCAAGTCTCCATGCTCGTTCATATTCTATATAGACATGCTGAACAAAATGTCGATCATATAGAAATCACGAGTGAAAATCGACATATCATTAAAGAATATCATTTTTATATCAGTGACGATCGTACGCATGATACATGTTTTGTACAACATTGTTTTGGAAAAAATTATGATTCATTGAAAAATCGTGGAATAACATTCAATGAACATTGGATATGGTCAGACGGATGCGCAGGTCAATTCAAATCCGCACGATCATTTTTTTGGTTGTGTCGTCTTCATAAGAAAACCTCCATTAAACATTGTTGGAATTTCTTTGAGACTGGCCATGGAAAAGGAGAACATGACGGTGCAGGAGCATGCATAAAACGAGTACTTCGAAGATATCAAATGAACCACTTTGCACGCCGACTTGCAAACGCCGAAGAAGTTGTTCAATGGTGCAAAAATGCTCTAAGCCATGAGATTAACCCATCACGAGAAGTGCAAAGGTACATTCAATTTAATTTATATTGGTAATCTAATTTTAAACATTGTACATTTATCATGCAATGATTATTTTTAATTGTATTTTGATATCATATTTACAAATTCTTTTTCTAATTTTCCATATAAAGGTTTTTCCGGCATATTGGAATCGGAGACGTAAATAGATCAATTGGAAATGAAGTTGGAACAATAAAAGGGACTCGAAAATTGCATTCAATTCAAACAAAATTGTCCACAAATGTGTTTGCATTGGATAAAAGAAAATGTTCTTGTTTTTGTGATGTTTGCATAGACAACACAAAATCCAATGACGTCTGTGAAAACAAAATGTATGTGAACGATTGGAAACATACAGAGCTAAATACAAAAGGAAAAATGTCTGTTGCAATGTTTGAAGAAATGGAATCAGATGAAACTACAATATCATCCGATGGTGATCGAGTTTCTGATCTTGTTAGAGAAGGTAACATTTGAATTACTTTTTAATGATTTAAAGATTTACAAATTTAAATTTAAATATGCATAATTAAATGTTAAATTTATTTTATTGTGCAGGAGATGTTTTTGCTGTAATTGCACCTATTGACAACGATGAAAATGTGAATTATTATTTGATGCGTTGCACTGAACAAAAAATGAAATTATTACAAGACTATAATGATCACGGATTTCAGTATGACAAAGGGTCTATTATACTGAAAGGTTATTTTTTCAAACAAACTCGTCAAAGTGGAGACTTTGTTTACTTCGAAGACTATGAACCCGATTCCATAAGTTGTCAATATAGTCACTTGGTGTGTGCAGAACGCATAAAGTTGATAGAAGTTCAATCAAAGAAAAAATCAAAAATTAAGAAATGGAAAATGTCAAAATCCGATCATGAACGGATTATTGAGGATGGAATTACATTAGAATTTTTTTGAGTGAAGTGTCAGGACAACAATTTATTATCTTTTAAACCTTTCAGTACTCAACTAAAAATTGAACTGCTTATGTTATTTGTGGTTTGCAAATGTTACAAATTGTTTGGGTACAAGCACGTGCTCTAGTTTCCACCGAAAATAGTTTTTCTATACATGTGCATTGATTAAAAATGTTAAATATGTATTGGATATATATATTCTAGAATGAAATTAATTGTTCTTGTATATTAATTGTTTTTGTATATGTTCTCCGACCATATGGTACAAACTATTTCACTTTATTTTGTAAAGTCAGATTCTATCCCCATATGGCCTAGCCTCCAAGGGACGAGATAACAAGTGGTTGTCCCCACTTGCCCGAATCTCGGCTTTTAAGTACAATTTTACTGTTTATGTCGAGCATCTTACATGATGTCCTAGCCAAAGATAGATTCTCTTTGTTTCAAGTTTCTAGTAAAAGTTGTCACCGAATGCCCCGCTCGAACTCTTGTAGTAAACACCATACCTCATCTCTCTTGCTCTCCAATATTATTAGGTTTAATTATTATAACACAAAAATCGTTCTACATTATCAATAATTTTTTGCGCTTAAAGTAAAATCAATGAACACTATTAATACAATGTCTTTACAAGTAATGTACCATCATACATGCAATTATATCAAATTAGAAATCAACATATACAATGAAATCAATGGGGATTGTCTTGTTGAAAGTAACATAATTTCAATTTACCATATGTGCAAATGTAGGTTGAAACCATCCAAAACTTTAAGTTGTAAATTGAAACCATCCAAAACTTTAAGTCTTAAAACCCTTTCGATTATATATTGTGCATCATTAAAACATTTAACATTTAAAGTTCATTAAATATCACATGCAAAATGTCGATTGAAACCATCCAAAACTGGAGTTTTAAAAACTTCACATGCCATGCCAATTATAATTCAACAATCCAACAAAAACATTTAACAAATTAAATATCACACGCCACACTAAGACGACCACACTAAGAGGATTGGTGCACTTCATTTGGAAGGAGTCAATATATGTCGTATTGGAGCGATTAGACAGAATTCGAAAAGGAAAGAGCTTGAACCAATTCAAGCAGACCCAAGATCTAATTGTTCTATGGAGCTTCATGAGAAGAGATATGTGAAAAGCATTGTTAAGCCATGCCAATTATAATTCAACAATGCAACAAAAACATTTAACAAATTAAATATCACACGCCAAAGTCATTTCAAGTTTTTGGTAAAAGTTGTCGCCGAATGACCTACTAGAATATTATAAATACTAACTTTGTAAGATCATTTGGCATTCGGAAAAATTCGAAAGTCTTAGACTGTCAATCAATTTAAAGTATCATTCACCATAGGGAGTGTAAAATATTCAATTTAGGTTGGTGACGATGCTCACTCCTAGCTTGAAGCAGCGCCAATGACCAATTCTTTAATGAATTCCAATGCACTAGACCAACGTTGGTTCAACCTACTTGGTTTTTCACGCAAGAAATTCCAAGGATGGACTTTCGAGACAAACTGCTGAAATTGAAAAGCTTGACATGGAGATACGACAAGGTGAACAAAGACTTCAGGAACTCTTTATGGAAAGGGCTCACTTGAAGGAAATAAGCACCACGTTGCAGGGTAAAGTCAAGAACATGGAAGATAAGATCAAGAGGGACTTTCTTCATCCGAAACCTATTGGTTTGAAGAAAGAAAATTCATGTGTTGGCACACTTGGAAAAGAAGACGACCACACTAAGAGGATTGGTGCACTTCGTTTGGAAGGAGTCAATATATGTCGTATTGGAGCAATTAGACAGAATTCGAAAAAGAAAGAGCTTGAACCAATTCAAGCAAGCCCAGGATCAAATTGTTATATGGAGCTTCATGAGAAGAGATATGTGAAAAGCACCGTTAAGCCAAGGGCTAGTTCGAAAAACATATTGGAAGAGGAAATGTTGAAGAAGATTGCGAAAGTAAGGCACAAGACAAGGAGGAATGATGATGAAAGTTCCTTGGACTTGAGATTCATGTCTACAACCATACATGGGAAAAAGTTCTCTGCTTTGATAGACACGGGGCTACCCATAGCTTCCTAAGTCGAAAGGTAGCTTCATCTCTTAGAAAGAGGAATGCTAGCATCGAGAAAGAGTTGAGTGCTTTCAAGGCAGTCAACTCAAGGATAAAAGTAGCACGACTGGTGTCATGAAAAGCACACATGTGAGAGTAGGGTCATGGTTTGGAAAGACAGACTTAAGAGTCATTGACATGGATGATCATTCTATGATGGACCATACCAATGATGGACCGAGACATTCTCTTAATACTTGTGATCAATCTTAAACTATTTTATGAAAGATAGATAAACCATTTAAATATTTAGCTCAAACTCTTGTAGTAAACACCATACCTCAAGTCTCTCTTGCTCTCCAATATTATTAGGTTTAGTTATTATAACACAAAAATCATTTTACATTGTCAATAATTTTTTGCGCTTACACTGAAATCAATGAACACTATTAATCCAATGACTTTACAAGTAATGTACCATCATACATGCAATTATATCAAATCAGAAATCAACATATACTACATAATGAAATCAATGCCGATTGTTTTGTTACAAGTAACATTTCAATTTACCACATGTGCAAATGTAGGTTCACATTCTATCATTCATGTTACACTGAAATCAATGAACACTATTAATCCAATGACTTTACAAGTAATGTACCATCATACATGAAATTATATCAAATCAGAAATCAACATATACTACATAATGAAATCAATGCGGATTGTTTTGTTACAAGTAACATTTCAATTTACCACATGTGCAAATGTAGGTTCACATTCTATCATTCATGTTACACTGAAATCAATGAACACTATTAATCCAATGACTTTACAAGTAATGTACCATCATACATGCAATTATATCAAATCGGAAATCAACATATACTACATAATGAAATCAATGCGGATTGTTTTGTTACAAGTAACATTTCAATTTACCACGTGCAAATGTAGGTTCACATTCTATCATTCATGTAGTTTTAAAAACTTCAGATACCATTAGAATTATAATTCAACTATCCAACAAAAACATTTAACAATAAATATCACATGCCATGTCAATTATAATTCAACTATCCAACAAAAATATTTAACATTAAATATCAAATGTCAAATGTAATTCAATGACAACATTACTTCACATTCACATGCCAAAAGTACTAAAACCATCCATAGAACACTGAAATCAATGAACAAGTTATTAATCCAATGACTTTACAAGTAATGTACCATCATATGTATGCAATTATATCAAATCAGAAATCAACATATAATGTAATGAAATCAATGGGGATTGTCTTGTTACAAGTAACATTTCAATTTAACACATGTGCAAATGTAGGTTCACATTCCATCATTCATGTAGTTTTAAAAACTTCAAATGCCATGCCAATTATAATTCAACTATCTAACAAAAACATTTAACATTAAATATCACATGCCATGCCAATTATAATTCAACTATCTAACAAAACATTTAACATTAAATATCACATGCCATGCCAATTATAATTCAACTATCCAACAAAAACATTTAACATATGTCCAAAAATATGTCCAAAAAACATATTGTAATAAAATATGTCCAAAAATTGTAAATCTCACTCAAGTATCAAACAGTATCAAGTTTAACAAATTTTAAAACCATCTAAATTTTGAAATAAAATCAAATCTACTGTATATCTTGTCCATCAAATGGAAGATCTAGCCTCTGGGTCTCGGTTGGCTCGCTATCTTGTAAAGGGAAAACCTACATACACAATGTACATGTACTTGAACATTAAAATTCGAAGTTTTAAAAATGAACGAGAATATATATATCTAGAACTTCATGTAAAAAACAAAATATAACAAAAAAATCGCGCAATACCTCGTAAGGTTGCCTCTCCATTTGATGAACAGGATCTGCCATAGAAACATCTCTAGTGGTAACCTGTACAATATACATGTACAATTAAATATAAATATATATATATATATACAGAAATAATTTATATAAATTAAAAACTTTCAAATGAAAATGCACGTGTGTACATATATATAAACTTATTTGAACAATAATATTAAAAAAAAGAACTAAAGACAACTTCTTCAAATGCTGTGAATGTCCCTATCTCCGTCGCTAAAGTCCTCGGATTAAAAAAATCTTCTATACAAACCTAAATTCAAAAAAATTTAAATAACTCAAAATATAGATCTCTCTCTATATATCTCAATTTTTTATGGAACTTTTTGAGGTAACATAAATTTTGAACTTGTGAAAAATTGTCAATACTTGGTCATCTCCCAATGAAGTAGAAGGTATATCTCCTAAAGAAGAAGAAGGTACCGGGATTCCAAAAACATCAGACGGAATCGGTACCTGTTAAAACATTTTATCGAATTATATATATACATACATGTACATGTGTGGCAACAATTATTTATTTTAGAGTCACTTAAAAAACACTAACATACACGTGCCAACATATCATGATGGGCAGACCCATCTGCATCGTTTGAGCCAGAGGTCCCGAACGTAATATTAACATTTTCATCACGCATCATGCCTGAGAACCGCAAATGGTGTTTTAACATATAATCATACCTTTTTGTTAGATTAATGTACACATACAAATAAATGTATACATGTGTACATACACATGTATTTATTACAAATTGTACACATGTATATGTAAATATAATTTCAAATCCTAAGGTCACTAACACATACCATTCCGGTGCCCTCTTCCTCACAAAAAATTAGGTCTTGCAAACCATTGCGACAATTTATTGCGTATGTTCGGAGATCTTCAACATTCATGTTGTAAATCTCCTCATCTGTATGATAAACAAAATTGGCACGTGCATATTCACGTGCTCTTTGTCGATTTAAGCCAAGATCGACTCCACTCAATCCGCTATGAACATTTTCGATCATAACATCTCTCGCTTCACGACTTATTTGAGAAGTCGCATCCATCTCTGATCGCAAGGTTTCGACTCGAGACGGTCGACTCACCAATGGCGGCTCAGGGCGAGGCAACTCCACATCTCGCTTTGCGCCCTTACGTTGACATAATCGACCTCTCCCCGGGCCAAAAAATTCCGAAGGAAGATCATTGTAGTCGGGTTTCATACCCTTAAAAAATTCTGCATAAAACATTTGTGCAAAATAAAGAGGAACCTCATCGTTCCATGGAAGCCTTCCAAAGGCCGCAAGATGTCGACTATACAAATATTTTGCTATGTCCGGGTGCTTGAAATACTGCACCTTCAACATCTTTCTTTTTGGCCCTTCCTTATAATTAAACATTGACTTAGCCTGGTCTCTTGAAACTTGTTTTTTTATGTCCTGCCATTTATCGGGACCTATCACTGCTTCTCTTCTCTGTCTCATCACTTCAACAAACGAATCAGTGGTTGGCCCCAAATCTTTGTACACTTTTACCATTTCACTCAATGAATGTGTAACTATCTGTAGGCTTTGTCTACTCTCAGCAGGTAGAGTCAAATCCTGGAGATCTCTCTGCAATTTTTCATAAAGGCTTTGACACCTTTGTAAGGTGCATTCCGCCATGTTCGTTTCCCATGGTATATCAGTAATCTCAGCCGGATAAGTTGTGCTAGGTTGACAGCCTTCTTCTTCAATGTAGCGCACTGCCCTGCGTCTTTTTTGACCATTGGCTCGAACATTTTCAGCCTCTGCATCAATATATATAAAATTTCATATATTAGAAAAAACACGTGTAAAAAAAAGTTGTAAAAATTTAATGAAAAAATATTGAAATTGATGGCAACCTTGATGTTGTTGGTTAACATCATCTCCAACATGACCCTACTGAGAACCAGCCCCAGAATGATGCTGCTGAGAACCAGACCCACAGTGACCCTGTTGAGAACCAGCAGCCGTTGATTGCTGGCCTTCTGGGGAATAAATATCACCCCCTTCCAGCACCCTGCTACCTCGACCGGTTGAACCTTGGCCACGCTCCATTGATGGAGTAGAAAGCCTTCTCCTCTTGCCTCCTAAAAATTAAAATATGAAACTTATTAACAACTAATTTCACTCACAAAGTTAATAAAAAAATCAATTCCATATGTACACACATGTATGGAGATTTAAGATTATATTTAAATACCGTGAACATCCTCCAATCCTCGAGCCTCCATATGGGATTCGGCCGATCTTCGTCTTTCATCCTCCATGATATATATCTATTGGTCGACATTCACAAAATAGATTTCAAAAAATCAATACCTCAGAGTAAAATCTAGTTTGGGGCTGTTAAATCCAATATGTTCTATATTTCTTACATTTCTGCCCTCCTATTTTTCTTTCCAACCAAGGTTTATAAAATAACATGAGAAGCAACATGAGACTTAGAACAATCATTTTCATTATCTATATGGAAGGCAAGAATGATTATATCCCCTTGAGCTTAAGGGTATGTAGTTTGTCAATTTTTATCATATATTTTTTGGTAAGTGTAAATGTTTTTTTTATCTATAATACAAGTCATGAGTTCCCCAATTTTACCTTATGTAAAGCATGATTCTAGGATTACTAAAATTTGTACTTGGTTTTTTAAGAATATATCAAATAAAGTTTTTGAGAAGCAAATATGGCTTTTTCCTTAGAATTTGGCACTTTGAATTTCCTTACCCATATTTCTTGTTAATGATTATAACCTTAAAATGGCTAATATTGGTTTGTCATCTGGCACATGAAAATTTACCATGTCCATCATCATCACTTCACACCATCTCATACATGACCACCTTCTACATATTATATGCATGAATTTTTGAAATGTCATCCTCTCTACCTATCCCATGAATGGATTGTGACAACAGGTGAATAAAATACAATTTATAAGCAGAAGATAGTTTATAGCTTGTCCTCCTCCATCCGCCCCATAGCTAGTGATTTCTCAATTTTCCACTTCCAACTTTCTATTCTCGAAATTCATTAGCAACTAATTTTATCGATAGCCACACCACTATACATATAATTATCATATACACTACTACATTAATGAACTCTACGTTGTTTGTTATTGTAAAGTCCAATAACAAACAATGTTAATTGAGTTTAGTAGTGTATATAACAATTTCTTTGACTTCCAAGTGTGTTGTGACTAAATAGTAGAATTAACTACCAAAATGAATTTCCAAAATAAAATGTTGGAAGAGAAAAATAGGCAATCATTAGATATGGAGTGTGTGGAGGAGGACAAACTTATACTGATCATTTCCTTATCAAATTTCATTTATTCACCTAATGTCACAATCAATCGTGGTCTAGATAGAAGGGATGACCTACCATAAATTCAATC
Organism: Pinus albicaulis; assembly: GCA_034641835.2. NCBI lineage: Eukaryota > Viridiplantae > Streptophyta > Pinopsida > Pinales > Pinaceae > Pinus > Pinus albicaulis. The sequence goes on from CM076583.1 coordinate 820,863,620, forward strand.
ATATAATGTGTAGAAGGGTCATATGTAGATGGTGTGAAACGATGATTACAAACATGATAATTTTTCATCTACTAGGCCATTTTGAGATGATGATTACAAACTAGTGCTAGCCCATTAAAGGTTATTATCATTGGTGCCTAATGTGGGGTGGACAATTTAAATCAAGTTCGTATCAAAGTACAATTTAGCTCATTTTAGTCAAGGTTAGTTAGAAGAATTAGCTATTGGTTTCTACCTTCAATTTCCTCTGAAAATGAATGTGTACGTGCTTTTGAGAGACATTAGAGACATTTGAGGAACAAGGTCCAAATTTTTGATGAAAATGTGCTATGAAAGTAAAGGGTTTTAAAGGCAAGCATGTACAAGGCATAGTTGAGCCAAATGTTCTTCAAGAAGGGCCTAATTATTTGGGTCTTGGTTATGGAAAACATGGAAAATGCGCCAAAGCCAAGGAGGCTTGTGAGGTTTGTGTTCATGATGAATGGAACATGTACATAGTTTACCTTAAAGTTGTTGTGTTTTACGAATATTAAAATGAAGAACTTCTATTTAGATCCATTCCAGAGATTGACTGCAGGGGCATTTACTAGATATGTCACCTTTCATAAAAGATGAGATCCAGAGGCTACCTGGCCCTTTACAGACTCTTCCTATAGAACTTGTAGAAGTAAACACTAGAGGCATTAACAATATCAAAGAACTAGACATGGGAATGTGTCTCTTTCCCTACGCAAAAAAATAATTCTTGAGGTAGTTAATCTTCATAGACAGGTCATCAAGCAAGTCAATCTGATCATCCCTCCTTCCCTCCCTTCTAAAATAATTATGTTTTGCGGGTCAGAAAGCCAAAATATGGAGACAATTATCACCAAATCCAACGTACGATTATGCATGATGGAGAATATCTAGCGCTTTCCCTTGTTAAATATATTAACAAGGGAAAGCGCTAGAGATTCTCCATCTTGCATAATCGTACGTCGATGCTTATAGAGTGAAAAAACTAAAAGAATCAACTTGTAGGGTCATTTTAATGGGGGGTGGAGAATTCCTGGGTCTTTGCAAATTCAAAGTATGGTGCATGTTGCATGAAGCAAGATGTTGAAAGTAGAGTTATGTTAGAAACACATAAATGCAACAAATATGGAAATTTGTACATGAGCTCTATTATTTGACTTAAGAGTCAGTTGTTTGAAAAGGCATGTTTTGTCAACTTGTGTTTGGTTGATGGTTTTGTACACCAATATGTAAGAGTACACGAACATATTCACATGATGTGAATTTTTTTTTTCTTTGAAGGAGAAAAATGATGTGTTTTCAATTTGATGGTTTTGTTTGTGACAATACGTCACAAGATTTTGCGAAGGTCCACTCTTTAGCGAGAGCCTCATGATTACAACCTATCCGTGAGAATCAAATGGGAGTGCATCCTCATTTTGAAAACAAGTAGGATTCTAAGCTACCTAGGACTCAAACCATCATTTTTAAATTTGAAATATAAGGGTGTTGTTTCAATGCCTGAATCCACAACCCTAACACATGAAATCACTGATCTAATTACACATGAAATAAATAGTTATTTTCTCCAAAATTAAAAATATAACTAAAACTAAATTCAACATAGTTGAAAGAAAAATAAGCGCCATTGAAATGGTTTGCTGACAAATGGTTAGATTTCTTATCCAATTAAGGCGTAGCATGTATTTTGATGTTTCATGAATTTCTTTGCAAATTCAAAGTATGGTGCATGTTGCATGAAGCAAGATGTTGAAAGTACATGAGCTCTATTATTTGAGCTAAGAGTCAGTTGTTTGAAGAGGCATGTTTTGTAAACTTGTGTTTGGTTGATGGTTTTGTACACCAATATGTAAGAGTACATGGACATATTCACATGATGTGAATTTTTTTTTTTCTTTGAAGGAGAAAAATGACGTGTTTTCAGTTTGATGGTTTTGCTTGTGACAAGACGTCACAAGATTTTGCGTAGGTCCACTCTTTAGCGAGAGCCTCATGATTACAACCTATCCGTGAGAATCAAATGGGAGTGCATCCTTATTTTGAAAACAAGTAGGATTCTAAGCTACCTAGGACTCAAACCATCATTTTTAAATTTGAAATATAATGGTGTTGTTTCAATGCCCGAATCCACAACCCTAACACATGAAATCACTAATCTAATTACACATGAAATAAATAGTTATTTTCTCCAAAATTAAAAATATAACTAAAAACTAAATTCAACATAGTTGAAAGAAAAAGAAGCGCCATTGAAATGGTTTGCCGACAAATGGTTAGATTTCTTAACCAATTAAGGCCTAGCATGTATTTTGATGTTTCATTAATTTCTTTGCAAATTCAAAGTATCCAGTGCATGTTGCATGAAGCAAGATGTTGAAAGTACATGAGCTCTATTATTTGTCTTCAGAGTCAGTTATTTGAAGAGGCATGTTTTGTCAACTTGTTTGGTTGATGGTTTTGTACACCAATATGTAAGAGTACATGGACATATTCACATGATGTGAATTTTTTTTTCTTTGAAGGAGAAAATGATGTGTTTTCAGTTTGATGGTTTTGTTTGTGACAAGAAGTCACAAGATTTTGCAAAGGTCCACTCTTGAGCGAGAGCCTCATGATTACAACCTATCTGTGAGAATCAAATGGGAGTGCATCCTTATTTTGAAGGAGAAATTTCAATAGGCTTTAGGAAATTTAATTTCAAGTCATTTAATTTCACTAGAAATAATTCAGAGGTACATGATATGAATAGTATTTAGGAAGAACAATAGTCCCTCATGGAATATGAAGAAAGTAGCCACTTCATTTTGTATATATGCATGCTTTGAGTTACTCCTCAAAAAATTTCAAAACATGTGTATTTATTACTCTACCCATCCCGATTTTCATAGGATCCATAGCACATAAATTTCTATATGCACCCTAGTTGTTGTAAGGCCTAATTATTTCATCACTTTCAAAGGAATTACATCAGTTGTTTCTCCTAAATCTAGCATATAGTTGTGTAATAATATTTTATTTATAAATAGGAATATATGAAAATGTTTATGAATTACATTTTTATTCCCTTGATTCATCTTTTATAACTCTATAGGATAATCCTCAAAAGTAGGGTCATCTACTTCATCAAATTTTAAGAACTTCTTAACCTCATATCTTTATTTCATATTTGCATAACTTCACAAATGGGATAGAAACAAGATATTTTCCAAGTGTTGAAGTAAACCAACATTAATTTCATTGTACACTCTTTATATAGGTATGGTTGAATGTTGTACATCTGGTACATAGATCAATTTGTTGTTTTCATGGTTTACTCTTAGAAATTATTTGAAGTGGGAGCGAAGAGTTGGTTTCTTCCTAGGTTGGCTTACATTTCCTTTAATATGTGATCCATGCCTTTCTCTAATTCATATTTTTATCTCTTGTATTAATTATGTTATTCTTTCTATGTATTGTTCAAGTACAAGGGGGTGAAATAATTTCTTATCATTTTCTAAGTGGTGAGGTCGTTTGAATCTCCAATAGTTGTGTTGGTGTGGTGGGAACCATGCTAGGAGTTGGGCATTTCATTGATATGGTCAAGGTACTTAGTGTATGAGGAGCATCCAAAATTAGGCGGATTGGGATCTTGATGAGGGGGATATGTCACTTGATGCATGCAGTGATGATGGTATTTGATGAGTAAAGGACACATATAGATGAGATGAGTGTCTTTAACATAGAGCACTCAAGGGCATGCCAAATACTAATTAACCGAGTTCGTGACATAATAAATGGTGGAAGAGGAATCATCAACATATGAGGTTGGTGTAAGTGGTGGTGCTACTATTGAGGCATGATGTATGGTGACCAACACATCTTGATATCGTCGGAGATCGAGACAATGTTGTGTATAATGTTTGTGTTTCACATAAATAGACAAGAGGTCGTTGGTTCTTAAACCCTTATTACGTGATGAGGTGGCAACATCACATGATGGAGTGGGGAGAAATGGGGGTGCTTAAGGGGTATGAAGGATACCCTTCAACTCATGAAGCATGGGGCATGAATTGGTGGGATGACCTAATGTGTCTCAAAGGGCACACGAGGGACTAACCTTGGGTATTTTTCGTTGAAGGTTCTTTCTAAAATAAAAATTATAAATAACTATGGAAACTTGCATTAACAAATTATCCTACAAAAATTATTGTAGAAAATTTTCAAAATTGAAATGCAACCTTAAATTCCTTGCATTTTTTCATCAACTTTGTTAATAATTGAATAGTCTACTAGTTGACTATATTACCAACCGCAATGAATATTGTCTTTTCCTAATGTTCATTGTGAAAATGGATCCTCACGTTAATGTGATAGGATCTTTTTCATCTCTCAAGTTACTAGGTCAAAGCATCCTAATGGGTAAATTAATTGTGAGATAAATTACTTGCATTAAATGTCAATCCAGGTTCTTATACTTCTGAAGTACACTTGCACAATATATGCTAAGAAATTAACTCTCAATCAAAAATGGAAATGTAGACATAATGTATACACACTTTACATTAAGAAAACGTGTATATGCACATGCTTTTAAAGAAAGAAAGGCATTTAGCATGCTTCTTCATTCAAAATAAGTATTTAAAAAGCCCTAAAAAGAAAGGCATTTAGCATGCTTCTTCATTCAAAATAAGTATTTAGAAGGCCCTATAAATGAGATAAACTATATGAAGTGCTGGAGAAATTCCAAAGTTTTGGTTCTTAAAGTAAAAAAAAAAAAAAATCATATCATATCTAACTAACAAAAATCAACGTTTAAGGCTAATACTAAGAGAAAAGAAACGCAAAAAAGAATAAAGTAATAGAGTTCCTCATTAGTGGAGTTTCTAGTTTTGTGATAAAGAATAATACCATATTGACTAGGGTCAAATCAATTGAAAACATGATAGAGAATAAATCATTGAACTTTTTATGATCCAATTATTTTTTCAAATACACAACAAGGATAAGTTAAATTTAACTTCTACAAACACTACAATGGTTCATACAATTTAGAAAAAGTTAAATTAATTGAACCTATAATATGGTTTTTATAATTCCTATCTAAACCAAACCAAAATCTATTACTTTCCAACAAACTAATCATTTACTTAATCCTACTATGAAATTGACAATGTTCATATCTTCTATAATAACAACATTTGATATTTAATTTAACAAAATATAAACTACGTGGTAGGTAAGAGGGTTGCTCTTTAGTGGATGAAAATTAATCTTTTGAGGATTGTTCTACTGTCTTGTTTTGGGTATTGCTACTGCTTTCATGCTTTCTTATGATTGAAATACATGTTCAGGAGTAGGATCTACGTATCTGTTTATTTGTTGCTCAATATTTACGAATGTTTCGTTTTCCATCACAATCTTTATCTTATTTGTAAATTGATTTGTAGAATAACATTGGTTCCTTTAACTGGGTGGCTGTTGCAGTTCTAAAAAAAATGAATTCATATGGTATGGGTTTGTAGAATATTAACATTGCTTCCTTTAACCTGAATTCTCAAAAAAAAAAAAAAAATCATATAAGGTTGATGAATGAAAGGATATTCAATTTGAACATCTGATAAACAAAATAATCTCCATTGTAATCTTTAAAAGTCATAGTTTTAACAATATTACATGTTCTCATATCTACAGGGAACATAACAAAGGCGCTGACAAATTATCCAAGGAGGCTGCGTTGATGGACAAAGGTATTTGGGAGATCACAGAAATTCAAGGCCAGCAGGAACACAAATATTATCACCGTCCATACATAGACCCGGGATACCAGACTACACCGGGTCATCAAACAATCTAAAGTTTTTTGCATGTATATGACAGATGAAATTTTGATAAGCTTAAAATATTTTTGTTGAACAGTAAGATGTGTTGCCGAAAAGGCATACTGTAACAGCTCAACAGAATGCCCTGCGTGGCAAATCTGAACTGAAAACTCATACAGAATCTTTTTGCAAAGGGTACAATGTACAAAGTGAACAATCTAAAGTTTTTTGCATGTATATGACAGATGAAATTTTGATAAGCTTAACATATTTTTGTTGAACAGTAAGATGTGTTGCCGAAAAGGCATACTGTAACAGCTCAACAGAATGCCCTGCGTGGCAAATCTGAACTGAAAACTCATATAGAATCTTTTTGCAAAGGGTACAATGTACAAAGTGAACATCGGCATATGTGTAAAAGCATCTACAATATGTAATTTTCCTTAATAATGAAAATTACGGATTTTTCCAGTGGAAAAAAAAAACAAATTTAGCTGTAAAAATATTTTATTAATGTTATAATAAGTGAAGGGATACTACAAAGAAAATTATTGTAAAATTTAAACGTTTTTGTTAAAATTTAAATTAATAATATATTAATGTAATATATTAATGTGTTAAGCGTAGACATGGCGGACGTAACAGAACGTACCCGGCAGATTTTAACGATGGCGCCCCTAACAACGACCAGCAGAACCTCGACCAGATGCGGCAATCAGACCAGCAGAACCTCAACCAGCAGAACCTCGACCAGCAACTCGCCCAAGAACCTGTAACAAGAACCAAGAAGAACCTGTAACAGACATGAGATAGAAGAACGTCAGCGTTTGCAATAGAAATCCCCGTAAGCTAAAAACATTCAAAAATGGTCCGGACGTAACAGAACATACGCTGCCGTTCTTCTGGACGTGACGACCAGCAGAACCTCGACCACCAACAGAACCAGCAGAACCTCGACCACCAACAGAACAGACAAAGTCGCGCGAAAACAATGAAAACAGTAAACTAAATCCTTTCGCGGGCGATTTATTTATAAAAATGTAGTTCGGCCGAACTTTCAACTGAGTTCGGCCGAACTACCGTTGCCGGTTTTCCAAAACTCCGGCAAAAATTCTGTTTGCTGCGCCGTCACTGTGCCGTCAATCTAAACGGACACAAAAGTTCGGCCGAACTATTGTAAAGTTCGGCCGAACTTTATAAAATGTTCGGCCGAACTATTGCCGAAAAATATTTTTTGCCCCCGATTCTCACAAAAGTGTAACCGAGCTTCACGTTTCCGCCCGTATGTAAGTATTAGATTTATAATAAAGGTAAAACATTAGAAGTATGAAATAATAGAGACATTAATACTGCCATTCAAGGTAATTATTACTATGGGTTAAATCATAAGTATTTTTTCATATCATCTAAAACTAGCCGTAAAATCCCATATGTCATTCATCATTACATTACCACTCCATTTTGAAAACCTTGTTTTATTGTTAATTCTACCGCTCATTCATTTATACTCTGATCTTTTGAAAAAAAAAATCGTTCCATTCATTAGGGGAATTTTGAGGTCTAAAATGGGACTCCTAAGAAAATGTACAACCAAAATAAACTTTATAAGAACCAATAGGATTCAAGATAATGATGTCAACCATGGGGGATGATTCACCCTTTTTTAAGTAAAATGGTAAAAAGATTAAAAAATAATAAAATAATAAAACTACTTTTTCAACTTATCTCTCAAAGATTTTACTCAAATTTCAAGTGGGAGTACTCGTTGGATACAAAATTTAATTCCCCATTTAAGGAGTACCCATGTTGCATACTTTCGATGGACCCTACTATGTGAAAAATGAGAAACACATGAAAAAACTTATAAATGAAAAACGTGATTGCAATCACATTTTTTCATGTGTTTCTCATTTTTCACATTGTAGGGTCCATCGAAAGTATGCAACATGGGTACTCCTTAAATGGGGAATTAAATTTTGCATCCAAAGAGTACTCCCACTCAAAATTTGAGTAAAAAATTTAGGAGATAAGTTGAAAATACGAGTTGAAAAAGTAGTTTTTTCTTTTTTCCCTCTAAAATTTGATGATGTCATCAAATCTTATTTGATTTTTTCCATTATTATTTTATAATTTCCTTAGGAGGCCCATTTTAGACCTCAAAATTCCCCTAATGCTCGTCCTTGCTCATATCCCAACCCTACTCATATCTCTCATTCCACTTTCGACCTCACTTATATCCCTCATTTTTCTCTTGACCATACCCCATTTCCATAACCTTGTCACAGAAACAATTGTGAGACGAGACTTCACCACCATGGGGGTAATTGTTCGGACTAAAGCTAATGGGAAGAAATTTATGGAAGGATATCCCCAAATTATGAAAATGTTAGCGCAGGTGCAATGGTGGGAATTTATAGAAAAATTTGATGGTTTTGACAGAGAGATGACCAAATCATTCGCTCAAGCTTTTGATGGAATAGAGGCTGAAATTGGAAATATCAGAACAGTGATGACAAATTCTTCCATAGTTGATGTTATCGGGCTCCCAAGGGTTAGACAAAGATGGTTCAAAAATATAAGAATTGAAGGGGACGACTGGAGAACATTCTTAAAGAATCTAGGCATGGACACCATTGTTTTAAAGAAAGGTATTCCTAGCACAACCCTTAAAACTAAATGGAAGAATTTTCTTCTAGTTATCCATAAATTTATTACATGCGAGCGTAGGTTTGGTAGTGCCTTTTTCTACCTTATTCGTCTCATGATGCACTTTCTTGAAGGGAATGAAATAAATTTACCTTATTTCCTACTGAATAGCTTAATGAAAATGTGTGGTAATACTCAGAGGAGGATACAATTTATTGACAACACTATATACCACCACGATCTTGTTATAATTCTCACTGAAGCTCATTTAGAGAGCTTAGGAGATAATTGGGAAACTTTTCTATTCAGAAACCACTTTCGTGGACCAAATCTTATCAATCGTATTCTTAATTTTGAGCAATAGTAACTATTGTACATTTTAGAGTTTTTTGGGTGATGATTTTGGTAAAATAATTTTGGTTAGATTGTTATTTTGTTGTTTAAAATTTGTTTAAGGCTTTCTAAATAGATTTAGTGTTATGAAAAAATTATGGGTCACTAGATTGTGCAAAGTTCAAAAATCAAATTTTTTATTCCAACAAATTCTTTCTCAATTTTGAACATAATTAACCTAAAAATTTTATCGAAAAATCTCCAAAACATATAATAGTTAAACTAATACTATATAAAATGAAACCACACCATTATGATATACAAGGACTTGAAGCTAGCATAATATTTATTTACATCTAAATGCCGACTGTTTTAGATGAATGAACAAAAAATTGATGAAACCACACCATTATGACATCAAAAGACTTGAATTTATCATAGCATTTATTTACATCTAAATTCCCATTGTTTTAGATGAATGAACAAAAAATTGTTTTGTCGCAATCTCATCTCATAAAATTAATTGAAACTTTCCTATGTACAACCCTATCACATGCCATGCAATATGGATAGTTTGTGTTAATAATGTGTGTGTGTGTGTTTTATTTAAACAAAGTAAGAAAACCTATCGTAATTCAATTGTCAAACTAGTAGTTGGACTAACCATAATATATTATCATATATACGGATGTCCTGTCTTTTCCATTGATGTCCTATGTTTTTCATTATAATTAAATGCTTTAAATTTAATTTAATTTAATGTTATTTTAAATTTTGTCCACATGGTCTTGGATAGACGGTGATTAGGTGCTCTGATAAGACACTCCTTGATGTGAAGTCACCGATTCAATTCCCCGCCTCGATTGGGGTGATATATTGGACATGATGAAGATGTAGTCCCACCAAGCTTACAAAAAAAAATCTTATTTTAATATTTTATTAGATTTTAATGTTATTATTATCTTGAGTAAGATTGTAATATTTGATAAATTAAAATTTATTTTCAAATTTATCATAAAAATTATAAAATATCTTTTTACTTTAACAAATTCATAAAATTACATTTTAAAAACATTTGAATATAAGAAAACAATCTCTGGGAAAAAAATTCTTTAAAAGACAGGAAACTAACCACACCAATCAATCATATTTGGCCAAGTTGCGATCAACAATAAAGAAATTTCCATAAATCAAGTGGAGTCTACTAATTTTATTTATCTATTATTATTTGTTCCGGTGAAATGCAACAACATCTTGCTATTCCCTAGAATCAAATATACTTACAAAAGACATGTAAAAGACACCAAGAGAGGCCATAGAGGGTCCATCAAATATTACATTAAAGGAAGATTATAAAGATAGGTGCCATAGAGGGTCCATCAAATATTACATTAAAGGAAGATTATAAAGATAGGTTTAAGCTCACTGGGAACTTACAATCCTACAAACATGAGCACAAACCTTTCTATCTAGAACGACGAGAGCTTAGCAAAAACAAATAGCAACACAAACAAATTTTAGAAACTGAGTTACAAATACCAATCTAAAAATATCTCGCTCAGGAGAGCATAATTCTGACATTTGAAGCAAAAACAACAAATACATATCACAAAGAGACTTAGAAAAATCTCGAAGAATTAAAAAAAATTGATAATTTCGAAGTGGCAAATTCTTATGTTCCATTTTTCAATGAAGATCTGACCACTCTGAAGATGAAGCCATTTTTTTGATAGAAAATCAACCTGCTTGTTCAAATCCCTGTAGATTTGGAAAAAGGATAAGTGTTGAAACTCCAACAATATATACTCAACCTTTGACTTCCAATAGCTTAAGTTTATGAATTTTAAATCAAATTTCTTGCATAATTGTCTACAATTACTTTAGAAACTCCACCTATCATAAGTTTGGGAATTTTTAATGACTATGACAGAAACAAGAGAACTCAACCTTTGTATTGGTACCTTGACCAAGACCAAGAGAAGCCTTCAAAAAATGTTCCTGAGATAACCAAATGATGAAACCTCCACCACACACACCATTTTGTGAGGTGCCATCAAAACGTTTTGTGGGAAAGTCCGCATTGAGAGAAGGAAGGACAATAATTCTTCTTTGGGGAGGAGGAGGGGGGGGGAGGAATTCTCTTTAAAGAGCAACAACTTTTGAAGAATCTTGCATCAGATTTTGAGCGATATTTTCAAAAAAAAAATATTTCTTACACCCCATGGGCACCAAACGATGAAGATAGGGAGGGTCTACATCCTTTTCGAATTAATATACTCGTACAAAAGAAAATATTCAAAAGAACAAAAGGATATTGGAGCATAATAACCAAATTTTAATAGAACTTTAGACTAGAGTTCCTTTGCAACCTCGCAGTTGAGGAACATGTGAGTTATAATCTCTTCGTTTTCCCGACACAAACAACAGGAGTTGGGGCCCTAAAAGCTCTTTTTCTAAAGGTTGCCCCAAGTCAAAAAAAAAAAATTTAGAACCATCCAAGTAAATATTTTGATTTTGGTAGGAAGGTTCCATTTCCAGATTTTAGTCGACCACCTCAAACCAAAGAGCTTGAGAAAGGACCTTGAACAACGATAGCACTTCTGATCCAATCAATCAAGGAAATTATTTTTAGGTATTTGTCCTTAATCACTTTACTCCAAAAACTATTCCCAAATAGAACTCCCCAAAGGTTTTTTAAAGTTAGTGCTTTCCCAAACCATGAGAGATTTTTTAAACCACACTCTCCCATGCTTTTTGGCATGGACAAGGATTCCCAGTTGGATAAGTGAATCTTATCCTTTTCCGTCATTCCTGAACATAGGAATTGAAACATCCCATGTCTAATTTTATTGAGGATAAATGAAGGCGTTCTTAACAGACTTAGCTAAAATATCAAAATACTTTCAAGGAAAGATTTAATGAGCACCATTCGCTTCCTAGAGACAACCACCTGCAGCACCAGCATCCAATTCTCCTTTCCACCTTCTTGAACAACCTGAACTAGTCCTCCTCCTTGTATTTGTTTTGCTTTAACCAAAACCCTAAGTATTTAAAACCTTTGTCCAATTCCTTCATTTTTCAAGGCCAAAATTCCTTGATCATTGCCATCATCAGATCTTCAATCTCGTGCTGGAGGAAACTAGATTTGTTTAGACTAACTTCCATTCTTGTTGCATTGCAAAAGGGGATATTTTTTCTTTTGTATTCAAGCCACTCCTCCACCGATCCATCCACTACAATAAGCACACATCAACAAAGAGTAAATGTGTAATAATTTGTGTGACAAAATTTTGTATACTTGTGATCCTTCCATCCCTTTTCTCATTGAGAATTAGATGACTCAGGCCTTCTATCACCATAAGAAACAACATAGGGGACATGGTACTATTGAATTTCCACAATCTTGGGTCTCGATTAGAATCTTAAAATCACTCATGCTTCCAAACCAATAATCTCAACCAGAACTACTTTGCACAGAGGAAAAAAAATAAAGCAGTAAATCACTATACACACTTTTTAACAAAATTGTACAATAATGTACAAACCAATCTTTGTTATATTCAACAAACTGAATAATACAACAGTTTATGGTATGCAATATACAATGACAATCTTCGTTGCAACGTCTATGTCGTATCTTGTCCCGTCGGTCCTTCGCACTCGTACTGGTCACTAGTTTCTCCTTAGTCCTTCAAAGGAAAACACATCGAGACTCCAGGAGGGCTGCCACCTAACATTGTTGCAAGTCACTTATGTTGCATGTACACGGGTTGATCCAATCTGCTCTCTAGGCTGGCTAATTCCCAAGCTCCAATCTGCCAGGTTAGTAGTTACTATTGTCCATCAAATTTCTGCACTTTCGACACCAATCTTCACCCAACCTTTAGCTCTTATTCATCACTTCAAGATAGCTCATATGGGGCTACTTTGGTTAGCCAACAAAATGTACTCCACTAGACCAATTACACCCAATCCAATCACTGCAAGATTTGCTCCTATGAAGGCTCCCGATCACCTAATCAAGCCTCCAAATTAGCTCCCATAGGCTGCATGGTAAACTAATCCAAAAACTAGTCAAATATTTGAGCCAACATCTACAAGAAAAAAATTCCTTTGATCATTGTTTTGAGGTCTGTTCTTTGTTGTTGACTTCAGTCTAGCTAGGGAAAGACAAATAGTCCTTTGTAACCCTATTTTCTATCCTAGAAATTCTCTACACAGCTGTGGGTGTCCTTTGATGGGAGGCTGACCATCAACGAAGCAATTCTAGGCAACTTCTTGCCCTCACAACATACTCGACCCTCCCTTCATGGTTGCAGCATCCTACAGGTCTCCTGAAAAGCCCGCGGTACCCTTTCTTGAGGGTTTGTTACCCTCAAACAACCCCTTCTAGTTGAGGCCCTCTAGCAAGGCCCTCGACCCTCTCTCTAACAATACATTCACCCTAAAATGGCCCTGAAACAACCCTTGTTTCCTTGCTGGTTTACCCTCCTTGCTACGACCCTAGAACTGAATATTTCTCCTCCCTCCAATGAGTTTTTCTTCTTGTGTATGTTGCACAAATGGATGCTCAAATGCCTCCTCCTCACCTCTTATTTATACACATGAGAGGGCTCCTCTTAAAATTCATATAAGGCTCGTCTGTCCAACTGTCGAAGAGACTTACTAAGCTTAAGCCAACCTTGACTCTTATGGTGTCAACCCAAAAATTAACTTCAAAAATTCATATCTCACTAAGGAAAACTTGGAATTCGATGATCCTCAAAGCGTTGGATTCTCCTTTCCACCCTATATCATCTCATGCCATCACATGTCCAAAGTGCTCCATGGAAATTCCCCAAACACAATTGGTGCAAAACCCCAAGCTTGGTTTCCAAGCCCACAAGTGACTCTTGCGACGCTTTGCCCTCCAAACCTTGAACCCTAGGGCTTTCGAGTACCTCTCAAGCTACACAAAAATAAAAAATTCCTCTTAGCGAGGGAGGTACTTCCAAGACTAGGAAATAGCTCATCATCATCATCACTGCTCGCAACACTCGCCCAAGTACTTATGTCGCTCACAACTACAACAATCCCTAAAGCATGGACTATACCTCTCTCAGAAGTGTTGTTGTCAGTGGAAGCATCCTACTTCGTCTTCTTCTCCTGTATCGCTTTCCAATCCCTCCATGATTCCTTCTTGGTAAAGCATCCTTGCTCCCCACTAACCACATGCTCTTCTTGGATTGCAAAGTCTCCCTCTGAATTTTCATGCTCCCTCTACAATTCAACTCCCTCTGAGTCTCTGGAATCTGGACATTCTTCTCGGGAAGGTGTACCTTCTTCTCAAGATGGTGGACCTTCTTCTCGGGAACCTGTACTCGCCCCTTTGAAGCCTTCATTTACACTTGCTTTTCTGGAACCTGCACCTGCTCCACCTGCTTCTTCTTTCCATGATCCACAACTTTTATCATCAACCTGTAGAGACCATGCTCTCTAACTCCAAGTACAATCCCACCAGACTTAGAGCCTCTAGGTCTGAGTATTGCTTTCCCATCCTGGAACAAGACCTCAAAACCCCTCTTCTCGATCATAGAGACATAAATCACACTATATTTGAGTCCTTGTGTAAACAATACATTTTGGACCCGCATCACATGTCCTGTCTCCATCCCGAATGGCACAACACCTGATCCTCAGATCTCCAACTGACTCTTATCTCCCAACACCATGTGCAACTTCGAGTCCCATTCAACTAGTCTTAAAAACCTCTTGTGACCCTATCATATGCTTCGATGCACCACTGTCCACATACCATCCATTCTCATCGATAACACCTTACGAGAAATGAGAGATCGTGAAAAATTCCTTCTCTTTCAATCTCCTGGTGAGATCATCTATCTCAGCAGAAGTGGCAACATCGGTGACCTGTTTCCCTTTCCTCTTCTCATCATCTCCCTTCTTCTTCATCAGAAATTTTGTCAAGTAATGATCCATCTTGCCACAATTGAAACACTCGACCTTACTCAAGTCCTTCTTTTTCTTACCCTTCATTTGTGTTGCAAGTTCCATGTCATCACCTGAAGCCCACTTCTTCGGATGAAGATCCTTGTCACACAACTCTTCCATAATGAAGTTGTCCCACAACCTATTCAGTTTGGATACTTATCTTTGGAAATGATTCCTTTGATGAAGGACTTCCATTCCTCGATGGACCCTTTCAAGGAAATCCTCGCCATATCTCCAACTAAAATAGTCACACCGACGACAGCAAGTTCATCTGACCTGAGACAATCTTGTTAGATACGAAGTCACTCCTTCACCCTTTATCATCTTGGTGGGACTTCAACTTATCCTCCAATACCAATACCCAGTTCCTGTTCTTATTCTGGAAAAAATTCGAAGAGCCTTCCACATCTCGTGTAAGGTGTTCTTCCTAAACAAATGAGGTATTAAGGCATCCTTCACACCATCTACGATGATCAATCTCGCCATCGTATCCAAATCTTCATATATTTCCAGCTCCTTAAGGTCGGTTGGCTTCTTGATGGCTTTCTTGGCAAAATCCTAAATCTTGTTTACCTGCAAGACCAACCTGATCCTTTCCTTCCAAGGACTATAGTTGGACAACCCCTCCAACGTGTCCTCATACCGGAGTCCTGCCTGCAACTTCGACATTGTAGTGAGTCCTTCACGTACAATGTAACCAACTCCCTCTCACGTTGTACTTAGATGCAAAACTCTGATTCACTGACTTTCAAAGTAACTCAGGCACACTTTGATACCAAGTTGAATTTCTACAATCTTGGGTCTAGGAGAGAATCTTAGAATCTCTGACGCTACCAAACCAAGAATCTCAACCAAAACTACTTTTCACAACGGAAAAATCTAAAGCAATAAATCACATATGCACAAGTATACACACTTTTTAACAAAATTGTACATTAATGTACAAACCAATGTTCGTTATAATAAAAAAACTGAATAATACAACATTCTATGGTATACAAGATACAATGACAATCTTCGTTGCAGCATCTATGTCGTATCTTGTCTTGTCGGTCCTTCGCACCCGTATTTCTCACTAGCTTCCCCTTAGTCCTTCAAAGGACAACACATCGAGACTCTAGGAGGACTCCCACCTAACATTGTTGCAAGTCACTTCTGTTGCGCGTACACGGGCTGATCCAATCTGCTCTCTAGGCCAGCCAATTCCCAAGCTCCAGCCTGCCAGTCTAGCAGTCACTCTTGTCCATCAAAGTGTTTCACTTTCGGCACTAATCTTCACCCAACCTTCAGCTCTTCTTCGTCACTTCAAGATAGCTCGTCTAGGGCTACTTTGGGTAGCCAACACGCTGTCCTCCACCAGACCAATGACACCCAATCCAATCACTGCAATATCTGCTCCTATGAAGGCTCCCGATCACCCAATCAAGCCTCCAAATTGGCTCCGACAATCTGCATAGTGAACTGATCCAAAACTAGTAAAATCTTTGACCCAACACCTACAAGAAAAACATTCCTTTGTTCACTATTTTGAGGTATGTTCTTTGCTGTTGACTTCGGTCTAACTAGGGCGAGACAAACTGCCCTTTCCAACCCTATTCTCTAGCCCATAAATTCTCTCCACAACTACGGGTGTCCTTTGATGAGAGGTTGGCCCTCAACATTGAAATTTTGGGCAGCTTCTAGCCCTCACAACATACTCGACCCTCCCTTCATGGCTATGACATCCAACAGGTCTCCTAAAAAACCTGTGACCACCTTTCTTGAGGGTTGTTTACAATCAACCGAACCCTCAAACAACCCCTTCTAGTTGTGGCCCTCTAGCAAGGCCCTCAACCCTCTCTCCAACAATTCATTCACCCTAAAACAGCCCTGAAACATCCCTTGTTTCCTTGATGGTGTGCCATCCTTGCTACGACCCTAAAACAAAATATTTCTTCTCCCACCAATGAGCTTTTCTTCTTTTGTATGTTGAACAAATGGATGCTCAAACTCCTCCTCACCTCTTACTTATACACATTAGAGGGCTCCTCTAAAACGTCATCTAAGGGTTGTCTAACTGTCAAAGAGGCTTACTAAGCTTAAGCTGATCTTGACTCTTATGGCGTCAACCCAACAATTAACTTCAAAAATTCATATCTCACTAAGGACAGCTCGAAATTCAACGATTCCTGGAGCGTTGGATTCTCCTTTCCGCCCTCTATCATCTCATGCCATCATAGGTCCAAAGTGCTCCATGGAAATGCCTGAAGAATGTTTGGTGCAAAATCAAAACCTTGGGTTCCAAGCCCACAAGTGAATCTTGTGGCACTTTTCCGTCCAAACCCCAAACCCTAGGGCTTGGAGTACCTCCCAAGCTACACAAAAATCAACAGGGACATCCCTGTCGGAGGCCTTTAGAGTTGTTAAAAAACTTAGATGGGGATCCATTAATTAGAGATGCAAAGTTTGCTAAGGAAACACGGCCATAATCCAATTGGTAGCAAGAGGTCCCAATCCTATGTGTATCAGACACATCTTGAGAAAATCCCAATTTACCTTGCTGCAGGCTTTCACCAAATCCAATTTGAATATGGCAACCTTAATATTCTTCGTCTTTATTGAATGTAGGCATTCCTGGGCTGGGCCAATAGCCTCATGAATATGCCTACTTGGAAGGAAGCCAAATTTTTCATTCTAAGATATTCATTAGTTGATTCTCCTTCAGCCTATTGGATATAGTTTTGGAGATGACTTTGTATATTAGATTACATAAGGAAATAGGTCGAAATTGATCAAAGGTCATGACTTCGGAAAACTTCGAGATCAATGCAATGTTGGTAGCATTGATCGAATTACTAACTCTGCCTTTGAATCTTGATTTCTCAACAGCCATTAGGATGTCTTCACCAAGAAGGTAAAAGAAGTGGATAAATAATTCTGTCAACCATTCGTTCAGAAACTTTTTTCTTTAGCACCACTTTTTAATGAGTTTTCAACTTTTCCCAAAGTGACCTATCTTCCAACTCTAGTAGCCTCCTCCTCATATTAGAAACGCGAGAATAGATTGATGGTCTGCAATTGGTCTAATAGATTATTGATAGTAGGATGCTTAAAAAAACATGAGTAATGAGAAACTATTGTCCCTTTAAGATCTTCTTGAGATGATATCATATTTCCTTCAGACCCCTTCAGCTCCCAAATGGCATTATTTACTTTCCCATGAAATGCGAACTTGTGGAAAAATTTTGTGTTCCATCCCTTGAGATATCAATTTGGCCCTACTCTTAATTCTACAAGACTCCTCATTTAGTTTTAAAATACGAAGTTTCCTTGACTAGAGGTTGTATTCTTACTCGATGGAAGCATGTTCAACATTAAGGGAGTTCATCTCCTTCTCCCATTTAATCATTATCTTCTTCAACATGTTTAACCTATAGGAAAGGAGATCCATATCATAAGAAAAATTTGGAGCTTCTATTTTGTGACAACAACCTCTAACTAGGTTATTGAAAGATAAATCCTTAAGCCATGAATGATTATACTTGAAGGGGTAGAAGGATTTTGAATTCTGAAAGTCAAGCTCCTAGAAAATTGGCATATGATCAGAAATATTGTCAAAAGAGTTCCAAAATTTGTATTTTCTTATGAAAGAAGTCAAATTTTCCGCCATTAGGAAGTGATCCAATCTTTTTGCTATCCCTTCAGTACCTACCCTCCCATTCCTCCATGAGGGAATCGTGGGAGAAGGCCAGTTATCAAGCAAATTCACACACTAAAAAAAATCTGAGAAGTATGGACCTAAAGGGTCCAACCTAGCACAATTGCCCCAAACTTCATTGACAGATAAGGTAAGGTTGAGATCTCCAGCCAAAATCAACTTGTTGTGACCAAGGATTCCACTTTGTTGGAAGGACTCCCAAAAGTCAATCCTGTCTTCATAAGGACCACATACATTTATAATGGTCACTGGACCAGAAAGACCCCTCAAGTGTCCTTCCAGAATAATGCCCACCTTCGATTGAAAGGCATTAAAAGAAGCTTGAGAAGGATCCCATAGAAAGAGCCACTAAACCCTCAGATTGACCATTTGCGTCAAAAGATATACACACCACCCAGCTCATGTCACCATAGTTTCTCGGAACAACATTACAGAGGGACAATACGACTCGATTAATCTTCTAAGGGAAATGAATTTGTGGTTTCCATCAACCCCCCTAATGTTCAAAGAGAGAAAAATCATTTCTGATCCCCACATGAGGGCTCTTGCGCTCTAAGGGACTGAGAAGAAGAAGCAACAAAGGGAGGGTTTAGGGACAGAGATTTTTCTCTACATAGATTTTTTATTTGACCATTTTTTTTATATAGTGATATTGGTGTCAAAAAAGATGAAGATGTCCACTAAAGATGAGAACATGGAGGAGGAGTTATGGATCTATAAAGGAGAGGGTTTCAGGATGTTTGCATTATAGGATAGGGAGGAAGATATAGGAATACCTAAGTAGGTTTCAGAGACATGAAGGAACGAAGAATAGGTCAACGGAATTAGAGGAGGGAAGGAATTAGTATCTAGAGTGCTTATGGATTGGGCTTGGCTCGCAAAGGACACATTAAGAGAGGGAGAAGGGGCCACCGAAACAAGAGATGGAGAAGTTTGAAGGGTAAGGGGGTTTAGGGGGTTCAAAAGACTTAAGGCCTGGTCATGAGATGAACCAACATTGTTGTTTTTTACTAGATCAAGCCCTAAAAGAGGAAGTGAATTCTTTAATAAACATACATCCAAAGAGGAAGAAAGTCCAGAAGACACATAATCATAATTAAATTCATCGAACATGAGCAAATCTTCCAGGGATAAGACCGAGATTAAAGAATATTTGAAAGGGGCTACCTGGGGAGAAAAAGAGTGTGCAGAGTTCGACTCCTGTTGTAAGTCATTGGAGGGAGCCCTCAAATTTGACAACACCTTTGTTGATTCCACCCGCTATTGGGAAGGAACCGTAAAGTCGAAATTATAACTAGCTGACCCGACCAATTTTGAATAATTAGGAGCTGAGAAAGCTTTACCAAAGTTCCTAGATGAGACCCCTACATGCAGATCCAAGGTTGAAGGACCAACATATAAGGATAAGTAATCTGTCGATTCTGAAGCCAATTTACTAGTGTGTTTAAAGACACGTCTCTTGTGTGGCTTCCGACAATCGTTCCTCAAATGCCCCGTTTGATGGCAACTACGGCATCGAAAGGGAATTTCCTGTAATCCAGGCATTGGATATAAGTTTGTTCACCATAGGAAATAACTAGTTCACCAGGGAGCTTCTCCTCAATGTCGATCTCCACAAGAATCCACGCAACCCTTTTATCGAACTTCACCAGGGATTTATTGTCGAAAAATATAAATTTCTATAGAGCGTTTACAATTTTGATAAAAATATTTTTGGTCCATAATTTAAGCAAAAACCCTGGCAGTTTTACCGGGTAGTATTTGAGACGGGGCTTCTCGTTGGAGGGATTAAAGCTTGTGTGCCATCTTTGTGTCCATAGAAGACCTTTGTCGAACACCCATGGTTTTTCCAAAACCCTGATCAAATCTTTCTCTTGTAAGAAATGAAAAGTGATTTATCTTCGAAGAGTACCGAAGGATAGGTTTCCATGTTGACTCTACCCATTTCTAGATGTTGTCTTTTGAGAGTGAAATATAGAACAATTAGAGAACTTTTGAGGTCTAAAATGTGTCTCCTAAGAATAATGTATAACCAAAAACTTTATAGGAACCAATATAATTCAAGATAATGATGTCAACCATGGAGGATGATTCACCATTTTTGGGGTAAAAAGTAAAAATATTAAAAATAATAAAATAATAAAATTGTTTTTTCAACTTATCTCCCTAAGGTTTTATTCAAATTTCGAGCGGGAGTACTCGTTGGATGCAGAATTTGATTTATCATTCAAGGAGTACCCATGTTGCATACTTTTGATGGACCCTGCTACAAAAAAAAATGAGAAATACATGAAAAAATGTGATTGCAATAACATTTTTTTATGTATTTTTCATTTTTTGTGTAGCAGGGTCCATCGAAAGTATGCAACATGGGTACTCTTTAGATGAGGAATCAAATTATGCCTCCAACGAGTGTTCGCGCTCGAAATTTGGGTAAAACGATAGGGAGATAAGTTGAAAATATTAGTTGAAAAAATAATTTTTAAGTTGAAAATACTATGTTGAGATAAACATCCACCCCGAGAGAGCGAGGGTCCATTCTCCCCTGCCTTGAGAGATTTCAAACGTTATCGATCTTTGGTCACCTCTCCACTTAGCACGGGGCGAGTTGGCGAGAGAGATGAAAATTTGGAAGGTTCGGCCTGGGAAAAGGGCTTCCTTTGTACCCTATTTTATTTAACTGTGGCTTTTAAAACCTCATGCCTCCTATCTTCTTATGTTGCTACTAACCCCGTGGGAATGATTCTATTCAAAGGCTCTTATCTTAGTGACTGTAACACAAACTCCTCGTGTCGGGATGTTATGGTCAACACCGTGAGCTACATTATGGTAGTGCACACCACGCAGAGAAGGGGCAGAAGACTTTGGTGTTAATGTAGGAAATTGAGGTGTATTTTTTGAGGTAGGGGTGGTAATATCCTTGGGCACTTGACCCATTGACTACGACTTGGACACCCTTAATGAGCCACGAAGGACAACAAGGCTAAATGAACTACAAGACAACAGGGAATAAATACCATAAGAGAAAGGTTGCCTAGAACGAAACACAACAAAAGTACAAAAAATTGGCATAGCCTCGTCCATCCCCCCCAGAAACCATAATCAAGAGGTTTGGAACAATTTGACATCTTTGGTAAAAAAGACGAGGCCCAAAAAGAAAAATAACAAACTGAAGACCAACACTAAGAAAGGCAAGGACAAGGACAATACTAACCGGAAAAAGGAGGAGAGACCACTCCGAGGACCCTGTGAAAAGAACCGCTAGCAACAAAGTCATCTACCGATGGAGTAAATTGACTTGGAGAAAGAATCCAATGATTTTTTCCCCTAAAAATCTGATGATAAGAGTGTTTATCTTGTTTTTTATGGTGGAAATGGATTCAACGCCGTCAAAAACGCCATACCCAAAATCTCAAACCCTGCCCTGAAATTTCCAAAACAAAATACCAGATTTTACCAAAATCAAATCTATTATTATCTCAGCCAATTTACTTAATTTTTAGACTACCCGCCTAACAGCGCTGCTCGGGACTCTCTCATGGACAACCTTTCCGTTAAAAAAGAGGAGGGACCCCGCCCTAGAAACCCTAACTCTTCTCCAAGAAACCCTCACTCTCGCAATTGAAACTTTGGCACAAATAATATTCTTTGCTCTATCATCATGATTAACCCAAGTGGAGTATATCTTTTCTTTATGTGTAATCAATGCCGGATATTCGATCCGTGGTAACATTAATGCGGTAACAAAGAAATTGCCAAGCAGTTGTTGCTGGGCAGATCAAATTACGGTATTTTATTTCTTCCTTCCATCCACTAAAACACAATTTAATAGTTACAAAAAAGGTTAATAAATTTCGTTGAATATTATATGAGGTCTAAGGTTGTTTATCATATAAAGAAACTCAGAATTCAACGAGGTGTATCAGTGTTGTTTGTTTTCAATCGATTGGCCAAATTCTCCAGGCACTGGAACATAGAGAGATTAACAAAGGCGCTGCTGGTAGCTACTTCGAAATTCTAAACTACTCCAAACGGCTAGAACGAGAATTTTGAGGCTGAGCCCGCATTCCCAATCTCTGCAAGAGTGCTTTTTGTTATTTGTGTATCCGATGGCTTCCTCCTCCACATCCACCTCAGAAGACAACAACGACAACTATGTTTTCGATGTCTTTATTAATCACCGAGGTCCTGATGTCAAGGCAACCTTGGCCACCGATCTCTACCATCGCCTTTGCAAACATGATTTGCCAGTATTCTTAGATCAGCAGGAGCTGCAAGAGGGAGAGAACATAAATCCTCAAATTGAAAGCGCTATAAGAACAGCCACTGTCCATGTAGCAATTTTCTCTTCTGGTTATGCTGATTCACCATGGTGCCTAGATGAGCTTGTACTGATGGTCGAGTCTAAGTCAAAGTCGAGATCCACCATTATTCCAGTATTCTATGGTGTCAAGCCTTCAGAGCTTCGGTGGACGCGGGCCAAAAGTGGAGTATACGGTCGATCTCTCTGCGTGCTGGAAGGAAAGAAAACATTTGATGGTCGACCACGACACGACCCCAACACTATTGAAAAATGGAGGAACGCTCTTTCTGAAGCTGCAGATATAAAGGGTTTAGACTATGAAACGTATAACAGGTGAGAGCCCCACTTCTCCCAGCAATTTAATTTGTTTGATTGATAAATAGATGGAAGAGGCCAGCTTATCTTCATTTATTATTGGTTTGCGTTTTGTTTTGAACGGGAATGAAAATGATGAAGACAAACTTCGTATGAATAAGATCCATAAAATATATTTTCTCTCGGGAAAATAATTGATATCAAACAAATATTCTAGAGCAGTCGACACAATCAGAGAGAAAAAACGATTGAAATTCATAAATAGTGAGTTACAATGAATTCTGATAGATTAACGAAAATAAAGTTAGATACTGACAACTTGGAAAGCCCAAAATGCATAGTTTCTGGTTTCAATTAGTTCCTGGTCTTCTATGGCCTGTTGTGGAACAAAGTTCTATGAAGGAGAAGACAACATTATAACTCCTAATGGACGCAGATCGACCATGGATATACGCAGCTTTATTTGTTTTTAAAAAGTTGTTAATTATAAAGATCAAGCAAAACTTATAAATGCTGGCAACTCCCTTTCCAATAAGGCTCTTAAATTATCATGGGCAGGGGGTGCAGATGCAGTTAATATCTCTGCTAAAGAGGCACTGAGGCATACTCTTTCATCTCCTCAAGTGGGAACAGACCCCTATGCTGATTGGTTATCACACATGTGAAAGTAATATCTCTGCTAAAGAGGCACTGAGGCATACTCTTTCATCTCCTCAAGTTCGAACAGACCCCTATGCTGATTGGTTATCACACATGTGAAAGTGGGATGTTCCATCCAAGCTTATATCCACACTCAAATTCTAACTTGGGAGAACCTCCTCAAGAGGGGATTTCAGGGTCCAAGTCTATGCCTCTGTGTGGGGCTGAGTGCGAAGTCTTGATTTCAGGGTCCAAGTCAATCCCCCTGTGTGGGGCTGAGTGCGAAGAGGTGATACATCTTTTGCTGAATAGTCCATTTGCAAAACCAGTTTGGGAAGAGGTCTCCGAAGCCCTCAATCTCAACCTTGAGGTGGATAGAGCTTCCATTGCTCAATGTTTGAGGTGATACATCTTTTGCTGAATAGTCCATTTGCAAAAGCAGTTTGGGAAGAGGTCCCCGAAGCCCTCAATCACAACCTTGAGGTGGAGAGAGCTTCCATTGTTCAATGTTTGATCAGCTGAAACTCCGGGCAGAAAGAATATTGGGCGATTGTGCTTTACATTTTCTGGGGTATCTGGTGCTGCAGAAACACATACATTTTCGATAATATTTTCCCAAAAGTGAGATCTACCTGTTTGAGAATTGTGGTTTTATTTTCTGGAGAAAGGCCCGTGGAGTCTAACAGCCCACATTCTCTGTGTTAAACGCAGAGAGATTGATTTCTCTAGCCCTGTGGCTTTCTTTGATGGAGTTGTCTCCAGTCTACTCTTTTCATTTTCTCTGGTATGGGTCCAGGTACTAAGTGGGGAATGTGGCTGTGGAGTTTATTTAGTTATCGATCCCTCCTACTCTTTTCATTTTTCCTGGTATGGGTCCAGGTACTCAGTGGGGAATGTGGCTGTGGAGTTTATTTAGTTATCGATCCCCCCTACTCTTTTCATTTTTCCTGGTATACTAACTGCGGAGCAGAAGTTGAGGTTGTGGTGCTCTGGGGAGCGTTGAAATGTGCATACTGGCTTGCTCTGGATGAAATTCATATTCTCGGTGATTCCCATCCATTATAGAATGGAAGCAGAGTCGGAATTCATTGGCTGTGACCTCCTTACACCTTATGGATGCAGAGTCGGAATTCATTGGCTGTGCCCTCCCTACACCTTACAAAAATTTGGGCATTGAAATCCTCCTTTCAACACATTAACTTCAGCCACATCTACAGAGAGCAATATGGCATGGTAGATTTCCTTTCTAAGAGGGGTGTTTCTTCGCAGCCTAGTGACATCCACTTCAGCATTTCCATCAATGGCTCTGTTTATAATTCAGAAGCAAGGTTACTTGGAAGCGGGAGCGGGAGCGGGAGCGGGAGCGCGGAGCGGGAGCGAAGCGCGGAGCGCCATTTTTAAAAGTTTCCGGGTCCGGAGCGTTTTCGGGAGCGTTTTTATATATATATATATATTTTTTTAATATTTTTAATATTTTTTATATTTTGATGCATATATGTCAACAAAAACATGTAGAATGATGAATTAGACATAAAAAACATAAAAACATAGATTGAATCATATAACATCAATCATCTAGAAGTTATAATCTTCATCAACCACGCCCACGAGTTAGAAGCATACAACATATTGACTCTTGAGTCTCGCAAATCATCAATCTGAAGGTTTCAAGCTTTCAAAATTCAATATATAACATTTATCATCATTGATTTCAAATTTCAATATCTAACATTTATCATCATTGATTCATTGATTTCAAAATTCAATATACATTTATCATCATTGATATATATATTATAACATTTATCATCATTGATATATATATTATAACATTTATCATCATTGATTCATTGATTTCAAAATTCAATATACATTTATCATCATTGATTCATTGATTTCAAAATTCAATATATAACATTTATCATCATTGATATTATATAACATTTATCATCATTGATTCATTGATCACCATATAACTTTCATGAAGCATCATATTCATAATTCATAATTCATAATGACTTGTAAATAGTAAACTTATAAATGCCAACTTCATTAAAAATTTAAATATATGAAATCAGTAGCAAGTCAAGTTTCAACTGTTCAACTGTCAACAACAAATAGAAAATAGTAAACAACAAATATATTTTATCTGGCTGGCCCCTTGCCACGCCCACGAGAAATGTCTAATTTCTGTGAGCCACGAGGAACTCTTGGTCTTCTAGTACTCTCAGGAGTACCATGACCACGACCAGAAGGTGGAGGCTGGATCTGCAAAGGAACAATAGTGTGATATCGAGGAGTGGCACTGGCACTAGCACCCGCACTGCTACCAGTAGATGGTGGGACTGGCCCTGTGTGTGGCGGTGCCGCTGATGCTTCATCATCATCCCTATACAGTTCTGCTTCCAATTCTTCTAGATGTAATGTGCCGTCCTCCAAATTATCATCCTCTGGGTTGTTGTCCCAGACTATGTATGATTGATCCTCATTTGCCCGATCACAGTAATGGCTGAGCAACCTCAAGTTATAATGCACATAAACCAAGCTTTCAGCTCGGTTTTCATTCAGCCTGTTTCTTCTCACATTGTGTATAAAGTTGTAGGTGCTCCAACACCTCTCTGCAGAAGAAGTGTTCACAACTTGTGAGAGAACTATTTTAGCCAACTTTGGCAAAAGTCCCATGCCGCCATATGCTTCCCACCATGTGAGAGCATCGAATCTGTCCCTGTCTTCCATTGCATGGAATGAACCAAAGTTAGCAGTGCAACTGAAGTATTTGCCTAATTCAAGGCGCAATTTAGCATACTCTTCCCTGTCAGGTACCAATTTGTCCAATGCCTTCATGTACCCTTCTTGTACCTCTGGATCTGTGTGAGGTTTCACCCTAACCCCACCTCCAGGTGCAGGTTGGCCCAACCAAGATGGAGAGTAATATTTTGGCGTAAGGATATATGCCAAAGCATGCAATGGAACATTGAGTTTATTCCACCGTGCACACACACAGTCATGAATCATAGCATACAAAATGGGATCATTATCCTTAACAATATCTTTTATTTGCCCCAACATGCTATCCATCTGCTCATAAACCTCTCCAATCACTGGTTTATCAGTATCTGTAAAGCGAATCATGTTATAAATGGGCTTGGTAAAACTCACAATTTCCCTCATACGTGCCCAAAACTGAGGGTCAAGGGCGGTCTCCTCCACATGTTCAAAACTTTGCCTGTCAACCACTGTTGCCGCCCTGTCCTTTAATAGCTGCCAGTGTGGGCTTGATACCATTGCAGCCAATGACTCTCTTATCTTCAAAAGGCGCCTGAAGGTGAGGTAATAACTAGCAAATCTAGTTTTTCCTATTTTCAACAACTCCAATTTGGAGTGAGTACGGAAAAGCCCATGGGTATTGCTATGATTTGTAATAAATTTGATCATTTTCTTACCTCTTTTGTACAAATCACCAAGCCATTTGAACTGAGGTTGTTTGTTTTTTATGATATCATGCATCAAAAGGTTCATTGTGTGAACCAAACACCCAGACCAAAAAATGTTGGGGTATTTATCCTCAACAATTGCTCCTGCTGCCTTACAGTTAGCAGCATTATCAGTGATGACCCGTATCACATTGTATGGCCCAGTCTTTTCAATTATTTCAAGTAATGGTTCTGCAATGTTAATGCCGGTTTTGAATTTATCTGAATAATCATAAGCTGCCAGGAACACTGCACCACTAACCGACACAGCCAAAACATTTATCAATGGTTTTCCTTTTACATTGGTCCATCCATCAGAGACAATGGACAACCCATGCTCATTCCACGAACCCGTCATTCTAGCCAAAGAATGATTTATTTTAGCTCTTTCATGATCAAGACCCACGGTTCTGGCCTTGTCATACCCAGGGCTTTTGTATCCTTTGGGGGCATCATTAATGGCAGAAACCATTTCATGCCAATAAGGTGAGCGAAGAACATTGAATGGCACCCCACATGCATATACAAACCGGTAAACTTTTGAATCCACATCATTCCTACACCCTTCGTCTAGGAAATCGGATATGGTTCTACGCCTTAATCCAGTGCCACTGCTTCCGAAACCACTGGCATGGGTGGAAGTTGAATGTGTTGGGCCTGAATCAGGGATACCCTTAGATCTTTTAGATGATCTCTGTATGGCAACCCCCTCTTCCTTCCTATATATCTCTCTCTGTGGTGCTGCTATAGAAGTACAAACTTTGATTCCAAAATTTTTAGTTCCATCTCCTGGCATTATCCCACAAAGGTGCCTTCTCAGACGGGTGTATGAACCATGGTATTGTTTATTGCAATGGGGGCAAATAAATTTAGTGGTTCCACCACCTTTCCCTCCTTCTTGTTTTTGAACATATTTCCACAAAGGATATTGGTCTTGTTTAGTTGGGGATTCTAGGTCCTCAGGGTCTCCACTCCCCACTTCCTCCTCAGCATAATCCTCCTCTTCAAGATTTTCTTCAGATCCACCATAACCCTCCTCTTCATCCTCCTCTTCTCTGATTTGTCTCTTTCTTCTAGCACTCTCCAACACCATTATCACAAAGAAAGGAACCAACATGAGGAAAATTCCTAGCCATATAGCCATGATGGAAACAAGTTTCAAGTTTCTAGAATCTAGCCTGCAAAACAAATAGAAAAATGCCAAATGGGAATAGTAAATGCAACATAGGAAAACAACAACTCATTTTAAAAGTTTTAAATCCAATAAAATGCAACATTCAAGCAAAATTCAAGTTTTCATTTTCAAACCATTTAACAATCTACAAATTCATCTTAGAAAATACAAAATTGGATTAGAAGGCCTACCTCTTTCTTGCAATCCTCCTGTCAGCCTTGCTCCTTGCTCTCCTGTCAGCTTTGCTCCTTGCTCTCCTGATCGCTGTCAACCAAATCTTGCGCTCTCGGCTCTCCTTCTCACTCAATTTCACTTCTCAACTAACAAACAATAACTGAAAATGAAACCCCCCCCCCCTTTTTATAAAAATCGGAAATTTTTCATAAAAAAATTTCCGCGCGGCGGGGAGCGTTTTTCCTGCCGGGGAGCGTTCGGGAGCGAACGCTTCCCGCGTTTAAAAAACGCTCCCGAAGCGTTTTTTTAACGTCGGAAGCGTTTCGGGAGCGTTCGCTTCCGAACGCTCCCTGAAACGCTCCCGAAAAAACAGGGAGCGTTTTTTCAGGTCGGAAACGCGCTCTCGAAAAACGCTCCCGACAGGAAGCGTTTTCGGAAGCGCGTTTCCTAGCGTTTCCGAAACGCTCCCGAACGGAGCGCGTTTCCGGAGCGGGAGCGAAGGGGGTATGAAGCTTCCCCGCAACCCTGTTCAGAAGCCTTCTTTGTTTAAGCTTTGACAATGGCTCTGTTTATAATTCCGAAGCCTTCTTTGTTTAAGCTTTGACAATGGCTCTGTTTATAATTCCGAAGCCTCCTTTGTTTAAGCTTTGACAATGGCTCTGTTTATAATTCCGAAGCCTCCTTTGTTTAAGCTTTGACAGGATTTGGTGCTTCTCTGGTTTTTTTTCGTGTTTCTATTTTTGTTGTCCCAGGGGTCAGCTTCTTACTCGTTGTCTGAGATGAGTATAGGTCGTTTTTTCGCTGGCCATTGATCCCGCCTTGCCATGTTTTTTTTAATGATTATGGCACTGTTCTTTTTGGGCCATTTTGTCTATGGGCCATTTGGATGTTTTTGA
This sequence comes from Pinus albicaulis, assembly GCA_034641835.2. Taxonomy (NCBI): domain Eukaryota; kingdom Viridiplantae; phylum Streptophyta; class Pinopsida; order Pinales; family Pinaceae; genus Pinus; species Pinus albicaulis. Next base: position 820,893,071 of record CM076583.1, read on the forward strand.
CCTTTGTGTATACTCTCTATGCTCTGTCTTTTGAACCTCCTTTTTCTGCATCCTGTTTACAGTGCTCCAGGTGTTAGTTTCGACTGGTCCTTTTGGTTGGGCCATTTGGAGGTTTCAGACCTTGGTGTATACTCTCTATGCTCTGTCTTTTGAACCTCCTTTTTCTGCATCCTGTTTACAGTGCTCCAGCTGTTAGTTTCGACTGGTCCTTTTGGTTGAATTTTCTATGTTCGATGGCTTTGTTAGTTTCGACTGGTCCTTTTGGTTGGATTTTCTATGTTTGATGGACAGTGCTCCAGGTGCTAGTTTCGACTATTCTATGTTCGATGGCTTTGTTAGTTTCGACTGGTCCTTTTGGTTGGATATTCTATGTTCGATGGCTTTGTTAGTTTCGACTGGTCCTTTTGGTTGGATCTTCTATGTTCGATGGCTTTGGATCTTCTGTAGATCATTGTTTCCTGTATCACTTTTACTTTTGCTTTTGATTTATGTAACTTCTTTTATTAAATAATGAATTGCATAATGAAATGAAAGTAGTTTGTTTTTTCTTAGTGAAAAAAAAAAAATTCAGGCAAAACTTAGATTACATATCATTCAACTGTTCAGAAATAATTGTTCTGGTCGATCATACCTTGTGTTTACTCAGTGCTTGTATTATGTTTTCCAATCTTTAGTTCTACCTTTGTAATTGAAAGTAACTATGCGTTGCTCAACTACTGCCCATGTTTCGACTGGTCCTTTTGGTTGGATATTCTATGTTCGATGGCTTTGTTAGTTTCGACTGGTCCTTCTGGTTGGATTTTCTATGTTCGATGCCTTTGGATCTTCTGTAGATCATTGTTTCCTGTATCACTTTTACTTTTGCTTTTGATTTATGTAACTTCTTTTATTAAATAATGAATTGCATAATGAAATGAAAGTAGTTTGTTTTTTCTTAGTGAAAAAAAAAAATTCAGGCAAAACTTAGATTACATATCACTCAACTGTTCAGAAATAATTGTTCTGGTCGATCATACCTTGTGTTTACTCAGTGCTTGTATTATGTTTTCCAATCTTTAGTTCTACCTTTGTAATTGAAAGTAACTATGCGTTGCTCAACTACTGCCCATGTTTCGACTGGTCCTTTTGGTTGGATATTCTATGTTCGATGGCTTTGTTAGTTTCGACTGGTCCTTCTGGTTGGATTTTCTATGTTCGATGCCTTTGGATCTTCTGTAGATCATTGTTTCCTGTATCACTTTTACTTTTGCTTTTGATTTATGTAACTTCTTTTATTAAATAATGAATTGCATAATGAAATGAAAGTAGTTTGTTTTTTCTTAGTGAAAAAAAAAAATTCAGGCAAAACTTAGATTACATATCACTCAACTGTTCAGAAATAATTGTTCTGGTCGATCATACCTAGTGTTTACTCAGTGCTTGTATTATGTTTTCCAATCTTTAGTTCTACCTTTGTAATTGAAAGTAACTATGCGTTGCTCAACTACTGCCCATGTTTGATTTCCTCCGTTGTTTTAGTGTGAAGACAGGTATCTTGCAGTGCCTTGAGGCGGCCTTAGAACTCTGCAACCTTTGCCCGGTATTCAGAGCAGAGCAGCTCCTCGAAGACGCCGTGGAAGCAGTGTTGAAAAATGTTAAGAAAACGTTGCACGTGGCCGAATATCCAAAAGGCTTGGAAGAAAAACTACAAGATTTTAAAACCACGGTGTCATTGCAGCGGGAAAGCGGGAAGATAGGAGTTATAGGAATTCTGGGTCTTGGTGGGGTTGGGAAAACCACCCTAGCAAAAGAATTCTTTAACCGTGAGAGATTGAATTACAAAAGGTCTTGTTTTTTATTTGATATAAGAGAAAATTCTCTAACTTCCTTGCAGAGCGACCTTCTGAAAGACTTGAATCAAAAGAATGAGCAAATACGAAGCATTGATGACGGTAAAGAAAAGCTCAAAAAATATCTCAAATCTTCTCATGCTCTCATTATTTTAGATAATGTGGATCGTATTCAGCAGTTGGAAGCATTACTTTTACCAGAGAAGGATGTCCTTCAACCGGGTAGCTTAATTGTAGTGACATCTCGCAATAAGGATGTTCTCACAAGCTCCAACATCCCAATGTCATCCATTTACAGGCTAACATGTCTCAATCAACAGCACTCCAAAGAGCTTTTTTGCTCCTATGCGTTCGGCCAGTCTCATTCTGTTGTAGGATTTGACGAAGTGGTTAAAAAGTTTTTGGATGCCTGCCATGGACTACCGTTATCTCTGAAAGTGCTTGGGGCGCTTCTTCGTGGGAATAAGAATTTGAATCATTGGAAGGCACAGCTGCGCAAAATCTCCAAAACACTTCCGGAGGATATCCAAAGCATACTTAAAATAAGCTATGACGGTCTTGATAAAGAAGAGAAACAGATGTTCTTAGACATTGCCTGTTTCTTTACAGGAGAAGACAGAGATACCGTCATAAGAATAGGCGATGGATTCGGTTGGGAAGGATCGCTGTGTCTTTTGAGGCTGGAAAACAGGTGTCTGGTGGAGGTGGACAGTAACAACTGTATAAGAATGCACGATCACCTTAGAGATATGGGCAGAGATCTGGCGGAGGAGAAACCTGTATGTGAGCTTCGACTTTGGCGCCAAACTGACAACCTCCCTCATGCTCATTCCACCCAAACACCTGTACGTATTTTGAAGCTTTCCACCGACTTTCAAAATAGCGTCGTGCTTATAAAAAATGGTCTGTCAAGTTTTCAATTCTTTAACCTTTGCAAGAATGGATCTTGTTTCTAACAGCTTCACATGAACAATCCAGGTGCGTGGAATTAACAATGTCCACCAAAACGATTCTGAACAATTTTCAGAAAACCTTCCGGAGTTTTCTGGCAATATGAGCACGTTACGGCTGCTTAGATCTGAAAGTTATTTTGTTAAAAGTCTACTCAGCATTGGGCAGTTACCACAACTAATATATCTCCGCTGGGAGAAATGTCCAGAATCCTCCTTACCTCCCTCGATTCCAATAAAGAATTTAAGAGTGCTATATGTAGGCGGAGGGAAATTGAAAAGTCTATGGCAATCTGAATCTCAGGTAATCATGTTATTTTTTTTCAGATATGTTTTAACATTTTTTTAATCAAATTGTAAAAGTTGCTTGCACTTAAAAACTGCATTCTTATGACAAATGCCAAACAGGTTGACATTTACAGCGTCAAATACTTTAATAATGCATGTGAACATTGCAGGCACCTCTAAAGTTGAGAGAATTGTATATTCGTGGTCCCCTTACAGAGGTTCCACAGTCCATTGGGAAGCTGAAGGAACTAGAAAAAATTGTCCTGTATAAAAGTCATCTTGAAACTTTGCCAAACGAATTCGGCCATATGTACTCCTTGAATCATGTCGCGTTGAAGTACTGTACAAAAATAAAGTTGCTACCAGATTCAGTTGGGAATTTAGGGCGTCTCCAAATTCTTGACTTGTGCAACTGCAGCATGCTACGGACGCTCCCGGAGTCGGTTGGAAACCTGACGGGTCTCCAAAGTCTTGACTTGAGCTTGTGTTCATCTTTGGAGAGGCTGCCAAACTCGATCGGGAACCTGACAGACCTCCAAAGTCTTAACTTGCGCCGGTGCTCCTCGCTGAAGACACTTCCAGACTCATTTGGGAAGCTGACGAGCCTCCGAAGTCTTAATTTGGTTCGTTGCAGCGATCTGTTGAGGCTCCCAGACTCGGTTGGGAACCTGACCGGCCTCCGAAGCCTTGAACTGAGTGGGTGCCACGATCTGCAGTCACTCCCAGACTCTATTGGAAATCTAACGGGCCTCCAAAATCTTGGACTGGGCAGCTGCCGCTCTCTGCAGAGGCTCCCAGACTCGGTTGGAAACCTGACAGGCCTCAGAAGCCTTGAGCTGGGAGGGTGCCGCACTCTGCAAACGCTCCCAGACTCGGTTGGGAATCTGACGGGCCTCCGAAGTCTTGTCGTGGGTGAATTCCGTGCCCTACAGACACTGCCAGACTCAGTTGGGAAGCTGACGGGTCTCGAAAGTCTTGAGCTGGGAGGGTGCCGTGCTCTGCAAATGCTCCCAGACTCGGTTGGGAATCTGACGAGCCTCCGAAGTCTTGTCCTGGGCGAGTGCCGTGCTCTACGGAGGCTGTCGGACTCGGTTGGGAAGCTGACGGGTCTCCAAAATCTGGACCTGGAAGGGTGCCGTGCTCTGCAAATGCTCCCAGACTCAGTTGGGAATCTAACGGGCCTTCAAATTCTTCAGTTGCGCCGGTGTTCCAATTTACAGGTGGTGCCCAAATTTGAGCACTTGAGATCGTTGGTGAAGCTTGATGTGTCTGGATGTCCCAAACTACAATGGAATGTGGGAGTAATCGAGCAGCTGCGCCAACGACTGGGAGAAGGTTTCAGTGCAGAAAACTTGGGAGAAAGCTTCAGTGAAGAAAGCGAGTAGTAAATATAACAGCATTTAATAATCACAATCGTGGTAATCTAGTGGCCACAGTGTTCACTGCGCCCCGAATACAACCTTTACAGATATGTAATCCTTAACCAAAATGAACAAGGCTGATAGCTTGCGACGTAGTTAGTTAAAAGATCTTGTTTAATGTGACAAGATTTCTGTATAATACAATTTTATTAAATAAATGAGTTTATACTTGTCCATTGATCCGTTCTCCTTTTTGGTAGATTGACGCACGCGTTTTAAACATATTATTTGATGAATAGAGTGCTGGATGTGCTTCTTTGAAGAATGCAGTGATGGATGTGTTTCTGCCTCTCAGAGGAACGTCAGAGAAACGTCCATACATGCAGCAGTCACAGATCCGTTGTAGTCTACGTCGTTAGGATATATTTTTTTTCAACATGTAACCTTGCGGAGATCTTCTGGGTTTTAAATGTATTTGTATAGTCTTCTCGATTTCCCATCAAATCGGTAGGGACTACCATTGCTTACAATCCAGCACGATGATGAATCAGTCTGCAATACATATACCAAAGAATTAATTATTATCGCGATTCAGTAAAGCATATACTTTTAAGTCCTGCTTAGAAATTGCAAAAAGACAAAACTGACAGGTTTTCAGTGTACTTCACATTTGCCATACACAAAGCTGTTAATTTACAAAATGGACGTGCACGTCAAATTAAGCTGAACAAATTACATAAGACCATGTTTAATTAATTATTATCACGATTCAGTAAAGGATATACTTTTAAGTCCTGCTTGCAAATTGCAAATTGACAAACTGACAGGTTTTCAATGTACTTAACATTTGCCACAGACAAGCTGTTAATTTACAAAAAGGACGTGCACGTCAAATTAAGCTGAACAAATTACATAAGACCATGTTTTTGCTTTACATAAGGTTGTCTCTGATTGCAGAAGACTAAATTTCCTTACTTTGGGAACAATGGAATCTTGCAAGTGAAATGCATCAACAATAAAGGCTCAACAGTCAGCATCAGTCACAGCATCCCGGGTCACATTATATCGGTAGAATCAATTGTTTGAAGTTAAGTTAGACAAATGCTTATGCAGTTATCCTACTTCAACCCACATTCACATTTCTCCGAAGTCAATGTGATTGTTCGGAAATCCTTACCATCAGCGTATACAAACGTAATTTAACGATCCTATTTCTAACCAAAAACCTGACAGTTAAACTCATGCAGTTTGTATGAATTTTTTTGACACTTGTGCTCTCGAAATATGTGTGCTGTTGTTAATTATAAGACCATGACATTGTTTGTTACTAGGTTAGAAACAACACAAATATTATAATCGCAGACTGAAAGAACTTGTTCCAAACTAAAAATAAACCTACGTGAATGTAAAAGTCTTTTTTCTTTTTTTTTTCATAGGAAAAAAACGGAACCAAGTTTTACGATGGCATAATTTTTAAACACCGTAACATGAAACTATGAACACAGCAGCATGTACTCTCAATAGACAGTAACTCTGCCGTACATCAACACACACAGGAAAGACTAGCCCTGTGTAGATAGGGCAAAGGCTTCACAGAAAAACAGATATGGTCCAAATATAACCAGGCCGGAAGAAAAAGTCAAATCCCAGCATAGGGAGCAATCCACTAAACCAAAAACAAGAAAGGAAAACCCAGAAGTAAGCCTGCAATACAAACATCAAAATTAGATCACAAAATAACCCTGTGCCCGTCCCCTGCAATCAACAAACTGTTCAAAGACCATGAAACCAGGGAGAAGAGCAAGGCCTCGCTTAGAAAGGGCATTGGCCACAGAGTTTTGCTCCCTGTATACACGCTGAAATGAGACTGCTGAAAATATTCCTTTAGGTCCCGTATCTGTTGAATCCGGTTGCAAAGTGAGGGGACCTCCAGAGAATTTTTCCCCTGCATCCGAGTGATGAAAGTCAGAGAGTCACCCACGGTCAGACTGTTGTTAACTCCCAGCCATGATGAACATTGCAGAGCTCCCCATAATGCAATCAATTCCGCTCTGAAGTTATCCCCATTGCCTCCATGCCAATGAAAAAGATATTGAGTTGAGGAGTCAACAAAGAGGGAAACACCACAGCCACATTCGCCTCCAGAAGCAGCCCCATCGAAATAGCAAATGGGAACGATGCCGTCCAACTCGACGAGGGAAATAGACCTAAAAGAATCCTTCTGTATCCAAGGATGGGTTTCCTGGAAGTATGCCACAATACCCAGGGCCACGATCTGCACCAAGGGCTGCTTATCTTCAAAAATAAACTTTTTCCTAGCTCGCCATATGCTCCATGGGACATATAAAGGGACCATCCTGTAGTCCTTGGCAGGAAGTGCCCCAGAGAAGCAGCAGTCCAAAATAGAGGAGAAATCACAGGGCACAATGACTCCAAGTAGAAAGGAGACCATCCAAATAGGCCACAACAAAAGAACAATTTATAAAAAGATGTGTGCAGTCCTCTGTATCCAACCCACATAGGGAGCATCTGCCAGGGCCCATGAAACCCTTCTTAATCAGCCGATCCCAAGTCAAAGTATGATTATGTATAGCCAACCATGAGAAACACTTAATCTTTAATGGTGCGTCCAACCTTGACAGGGTGTCAAGGGTGGAGGGCAAAGGATTGGAAACTTTATTAATCAAGAATGATTCCCCTTAGTTACAAGCCTCTCGGGCCACCTCAATTAATATGAGCTACTTCGTTACATCGTTACATCACTGCTTCTTCATTAGAAAAACCGATTGTCCGGTAAATTCCATTAATTACAATTAGTTGTCATATTTCAACAAACTCCACCTTGACAATAATTTTCCTAATCCCTTGCCCATGCCCATTCATCATCTCTTCTGCAAGCCAAGAGAAGCGAGACACCATCCACCATCTCAGCTTCTCTATTGTAACTAGCTTCATGAATATATCTGCGTGATTTTCCTATGTACGGACCTTCTTGAGAACTACTTTGTCGCCTTCGATTACATGTCTCACAAAGTGATGCCTTACATCAATGTGCTTGGTCTTGCTGTGATAGGCTAGATTTGTAACCAAATGAATTGGATTTGTAGCCAAATGAATAACACTCTAACTGTCACAGAACACATTCACTTTCTCCTGCGTCTTTCCAATCTCATCAGGCAGACCTTTTAACCAGATTGCCTCTTTACAGGCCTCTGAAGCAGCTATATACTCTGTTTTAGTAGTGGACAAAGCAATTGTCTCTTTAAGCTTTGACATCCAGCTGATTGCTCCACCCATAAGAGTAAAAACATAACCTGTAGTAGACCTCTTTTTGTCCAAATCACCTGCATAATCAACATCCACATATCCGCAAATTGAACCTTCATGACCATCAAAGCTGATGCAATGGTCACTTGTTCCTCTCAAATACCAAAGCACCCATTTCACTGCTCACCAATGTTCTTCCCCTGGAATTGCCATGAACTTGCTGACAACTCCAACTGCATGTGAAATGTCAGGTTTTGTAGATACCATCGCATACATTAAGTTGCCTATTGCATTTGCATATGGTACATGAGACATATACTTCTTTTCCTCATTAGTTCTAGGACTTGCATCTGAAAAAAGCTTAAAATGGGAAGCTAATGGAACATTAACAGGCTTCACTTTGTTCATACAGAACTTTTCAAGTACGTTCTCCACATACTTATGTTGTGATAACCAAAGCTTACCATTCTTCCTGTCTCTGTGTATCTCCATGCCCAAGATATGTTTTGTCGCTCCAAGATCCTTCATATCAAACGTCCTAGAGAGCCGAGCCTTTAACCTGTTGATTTGTTCCATGCTTTTGCTTGCAATAAGCATATCATCAACATACAACACCAAGATAATGAATATGCCATTGAAACTTTTGAAGTATACACAATGATCATACTCACTTCTAATAAAATTCTGGCTCACCATGAAGGAGTCAAACTTGTTGTACCATTCCCTGGGTGACTGCCTCAGGCCATACAATGATTTCTTGAGCTTGCAAACTAATCTTCTGCTGCGACCTTGTACAAAACATTTTGGCTGATCCATATATATCTCTTCATCCAAATCACCATGAAGAAAATTTGTTTTAACATCTAACTGTTCTAACTCAAGGTCAAGTAATGCAGTTAGTGCGAACACAATACGAATAGAAACAAGTTTAACGACTGGTGAAAAAATCTCATGAAATCAATACCTTCAACCTGAGAATACCCTTTTGCAACCAGCCTCGCCTTATACCTATCAATACTTCCATCAACTTTTCTCTTCAACTTGAAGATTCATTTGCACCCAACAACACTTCTCCCTTCAGAAAGTTCTACAAGATCCTAAGTATTGTTCTTAGCTGAAGAATCCATTTCTTCTTCCATATCTCGCGATCTGCATCATCTACTGCTTCGTGATAACAAGGTGGTTAGATAAATGTCTTTTCGAATTAATCACATCATTAGGACCAAATCCTAATGATGTGATTAATCCGAAAATACATTTATCTAATCTATGGATTATAAAAGTCTTAGATCTAACAAGAAGGTTCCCCATCTTCAGTAATCAACGCAAAAGATGAAGCAAAATCTTCATACCTTTTGGGTGTATTTCTTTCCCTTGTAGACCTTCTTAGAGTGACTGGTTGCTGAATTGGTTTTGGAATTTCTCCAGTTTCCTTTGCTTCTTCACCTTTTTCATCAGAAGTCTCTCCTTCCTTTCAACTTTCTGGAAAAGGTTTAGTCTCCAATAGAATTTGTTGATTTGGCGATACCTGTTCCTGTTCAACTTTTCCAACATCTGATTTTAGAAGAGAAGATTCATCAAATGTTACATCTCTACTAATGACTATCTTCCGTGAAGAAGGATCCCACAACCTATATCCTTTCACTGCATAATCATACCCAACAAAGACATAACATTTCGATTTCGGATCTAACTTTGAACGTTGATTTCTATGAATAAGAGCATAGGCATCACAACCAAAAATCTTCAAATGTGAATAATCACAAGACTAACCCGACCAAACTTCTTAAGGAAATTTACAGTTTATGGCAACAGAAGGTGATTTGTTAACTAAATAACAAGCAGTAGATACTGCTTCTGCCCACAACTCCTTTAGCAGGTTAGCATTGCTGATCATGCTTCTGGATCTTTCCATAAGAGTCTGATTCATCTGTTCAGCAACGCCATTTCGCTGAGGAGTATAAACAACAGTTTTATGTCTAACAATCCCTTCATCCTTACAGAATTGTTCAAATTCTAAAGAAGTAAATTCACCGCCATTGTCAGTTCTTAAACATTTAATTGATTTGCCTATTTTCTTTTCCACCGTAGCTTTAAATTGTTTAAAAACATTAAATACATCAGCTTTCCTTTTCAACATATAGACCCAAACTTTCCGGAAGAAATAATCAATAAATGTTAAGAAATATAATGCACCTCCATAAGACACAGTGGGAGATGGTCCCCAAAGATCAAAATGAATGTAGTCTAAAATTTGTTTACTATTATGATTACTAGTCTTGAACCTTTGTTGACATTGTTTTCCATACACGCAATGTTTACAAAAATCCAACTTCAAGGATTTCAAATCAAAAAGTGACTTGCAGTTCATCAGTACCTGAAGACCTTTCTCGTTCATGTGACCCAACCGCTGATGCCATAGACGAGAACCTTTTTCTGTTTTTTCTGATACAATCGCTGCTTCACTAACTTGAGTGCTTCCTTTCAGTCTGTACAAATTTCTATCTTTTTCAGCCTTCATAACTACCAAGGCTCCTTTTGAGACTTTCAACACTCCATTCTGACCTGTAAATTTATACCCATTCGAATCCAAAACTCCCAAAGAAATCAAGTTTTTCTTTAATTCAGGTACATGCCTAACATCAGATAATGTTTTAATTGTATCATCATACATTTTAATTTTTACATTTCCCATCCCAACAATCTAACAAGATGCATTATTTCCCATAAAAACAGAACTGCCATTTATAGCTTCATATAAAGTAAACCAACTTTTGTGCAGACTCATGTGATGAGAAGCGCCAAAGTCTAACAACGAATTTTCAACATCTTGAGAGACATTACAAATAGGTAGAACTTTAACAATTAAAACTTCATCAATCATACCTGAATCAACCTGATTTTCTTCCTTATTCTGGTTTTCTAACTCCCTCCATTTCCAATAGTTTTTCTTGAGGTGTCCAATTTAATTGCAGTACCAGCACTTGGCTTTACACTTCTTGTCGCCCTTTAATTTTGATCTTGAAGAACCCCTTGCTTTCTCCCTTCTTTCCTTTGACTGGCCTTTGGCTACCATGGCTTCTGGTGCAGATGTTTCAATATTGGATTTCCTTCGTACTTCTTCAGATAAGAGAGCACCCACAACTGATTCAAATTTCAAAGAATCAACAGTGCTCAAATTGATTGAAGTTGCGAAGTGGTCACATGACTCGGGCAGAGAACACAACAAGGTTATAGCCTTGTCTTCTTCCTGAATTTTAACTTCCATATCTGACAGCTGGCAAATAAGTGTATTAAAAACATTTAAATGATCTACAACTTTTGTATCCTCCTTCATCCGAAAACTGTACAATTGTCTTTTCAAATAAATTCTATTAGTCAATGATTTGAACATATACAAAGTTTCCAGTTTTTCCCACAAACCTTCAGTTGTTTTCTCTTCAACAATGTTAAAGAGAACTTCATCTGCGAGGCATAATCTAATGGTACCGAGGGCTCGGGCATCCAAGTCCTCCTAGTCCGAATCTATTATGCTTGCAGGTTTTTTCTTCACCCCATCTAATGCTTTGTGCAACCCTTGTTGCACCAGCAAGTCCCTAACTTTCAGTTTCCACAATGCCAAATTGTTCTTCCCGGTGAATTTCTCCACCTCGAACTTTGCATTCGTCATTTTGGCCATTTCTTCCTACAAATCTTCCTACTCTGGTTTCCTAGTTTCCCTTCTTTATTTCCAGCTAGGGTTTATTTGATTACAAGGGTTTCACTTTCATCTAGAGTTCCTCTAGAGATTCTCTAAACTTCTTTCCTTAAAAAAATTGTATTGATTTTGTTCCCTTTTAAAAAATTCACCAAATTTCCAGGAAAAAACAGTCCAAACTCCTTTACACAATCATTTTAAACCCTCTTCAAAAAAACAACACTGATTTTCTGAAACCTTTTCAACAATTTTGTTTCTTGAAAAAAATTAGAAAACCTCTATTTCAGAAATAATAGTAAATTTCTTCTTCAAAAAAAAAATTGTACCCGCATCTTCTCTTTCATTGTTTTTTGCTCTTTCGAATATTGCAATAGACACCAGCGGAACATTGCAATAGACACAAACGGTTCTCCTTCAGACAGTCAGCGGCCAGCAAGTCTGCGAGACACCAATGGTTCTCCTTCAGACAGTCAGTGGCTAGCAAGTCTGCAATTCTCGGGCTCTTCCCTCGGTGGCAATGTTCGGCTCTCCCTACAGCGGACTCCCTACGATGGTGACAAAATTCTCTTTCGACAGTAGACAAAATTCTCCTTTTTCTCCCTACAACGGTGGCAGCAGCTTTTACTGCTCGGGCTCACGGCGGTGACAGAAGACAACGGTCCTCAACTTCGGCATTTGTTTCTTTTTCAAATAGTGCAGCGTTTGTTTCCTTTCAAACAACGGCTTGTACTCACACCTCCCCTCCTCGACATTTGTTTCTTTAACACCAATGGTCTTTCTTTCAATAGCAACAGTGTAAAGGACACTAGTGGACTCACATTTGCGCAGAGACAACCTTTCATTCCGCAGAGACACAACAAACTCTTTCAACCATTTTCGGTTCTAATACCACTTATTGGTCTCAGGAGAACATTAAACAAGATTAACAAGAAAGAACTATAAACTGAATGAAAACAGAATAAAAAACACAAGTAAAAAACACAATTCTTTACGTGGTAAAACCTTGACAAGGTGTCAAGGAAACCTCCACAAGGCAAGGGATTGGAAGCTTTATTAATCAAGAATGATTCTCCTTAGTTACAAGTCTCTCGGGCCACCTTAATTAATATGAGCTACTCCGTTACATCGTTACATAACTACTGCTTTGTTAGAAAAACTGACTGTTCGGTAAATTCCATTAATTACAATTAGTTGTCATATTTCAACAGCGTATTGTTGGTGGACAGAGAAATAGTCTGGGGTGATTAGATCTGAAAGAAGAGCTATTTCGTCCTCAATTGATTGCAGCTCCTTTTTAGGATTAATTTTGTGATTGTAAATCCGAACTCTGACTTAAGATTTCAGTCTCATGAGCTTGTCCCATATTCGCAAAATAGGATTATCAATAGCTACAACAACAGGGGAGATCCAAGATTGGTGAACCAACTGTCGGAAGTCAGGGTCATGTATCCACATCAGATTGAATTTGAAGGGGCAACTCTGATGCTCTAGTTCATCATACCATTCAAGCATTATAGCATCGTGGTCAGAGGTGTCAGGGAAAAATGACCGTGTGTGTATGTGATTCATCCTAAGGCTCATCTGGGAATCCACAAAGAATCTATCAATTCTTTTTGCAATGCCCTCCACACGCGAGCGATCGTTCCTCCAAGTTGGACACAACGGAATCGGTACAATGTCTATGAGAGACTTACGAAGAAAGAGATATTTGAACTGGTTATCCAAGGGATCTGATTTGGCCCTTTGTCCCCAACATTCCACAACATCGATAGTAAAATTTTGATCCCCAACAACAATCAAAGGTTTGATATCTAATAACCCAGAAACATCTACCAGATCCCAAAAAGGTTTACAATTGCAATATGGGGCATAGATGTACATAATTTGAAACCTGTAAGAGGTACCCCTACACTAACCAGACAAGATTATGCCCACGCATGACCTGTATGCTTGGAAAGTGAATATGGATGGATCCCATATTGCAGCTAATCCACCGGAGTTTCCTTGAGAGCTGGTTGCATAACCACACCAATTGGGACACATCAAGAGCAAAGTTTCGATTGCCTTTTCCTTAGTCATCATAGTTTCCTGGATGAGAACAATGGAGGGGTCTTTTGTTCTAATACTGTATTTTAAGGATCCTCTGGTTTGGGCATATCCCAGGCCCCTAACATTCAATGACATAATTTTCATTAGGGGAAGAGAGAATCGAGATATGGTCCTCTAAGGTCCTGAAAAGGTGTCTCATCAATAGATTAATTAGATCCATTAGAAGGGCTAAGATCAAAGGAAGGGTATGTTGATTCCTCCATAGCCTCTAAGTATCTATTATTAAGGTCAGCACCCAAGCCCCCAGAAAGAGAGACTTTTGTATCCAGTCCCTTTTTTATTTTTTCCGTTAGGTCCCGAATATTTGTTCCCCTCATCCGCCATTGAACGAATAATTTTTATGCTATGTTCATTAACAAATATAGGAGCGATGTCCAAACCGGGAAACCCAGTCAATGCCTGAAGATCCTCATCATTCGAGATTGGGGCAGTTTCTGTATCGTTTTCTTTTCTTTTACATATAGGGGACAATAAGGAGAGTCTACATGATTTTTGGGCCGAGTTTTCAATTTCTTTACCCTTTATTTTTGATGGAGTTCGAACGATATCGCACTTAGGATTGTTCATGGTATACTTTCCCCTGTTGTTTGTCAGTCGTTCCATAATAGGTGCATGTTCCATCCCTGCTGTCGATCTTGTATTATTTTGCATCGATTGGATCATGTTCTCTGAATGTTCAGCTGATCCTTATGGAGAGTGATCACTATAGGGCGCATATTCCGTCCTGACAAGTTGTCTCATTTATGGTATTAACTTTTTCGGTTTCCAGATGGGACTCTTTCTTCGATTTGGGCAGTTAATCATGAGATGTCCAGTGTTGTGGCAATAGTCCACTTGTTGTCTTTTGTAGAATGTGCCCCAGTATATATCAATGGGGCCGTTAGCCCGCCGAATAGATCTACGTCCACAAGGAACCATGCAGCCTTCTTGTCCAACAGCCCTAAGCAGCCTTCATCCACATAATATAATTTGCCAATTTTACTGGCAATTTCCCGAATCGCACCTTTTGTCCATAATTCAATTGGAAGTCCAGGTAATTTAGCCCAAATGATCTTCCTCTTAGGCACCTCCATAAGAGGGTGTCAAATCAAACCTTCCAGTTTTGGGGGACCAAAAAGCCACACTCCTTGACCCACGGTAATGTAGCAATTTTGTTTCCATCAACCTCCTCAAGGAAATGAAACCCTAACCAGCTGTTCACCATCACACTGACCTTTGGTTGGTATCCAAGGAGGGAAGCCCATCTATTTTGGATCCAATCCTTAATCTGAATGCCATTCATTCGAATAAACTCCCATCTGCCGACCAACATTCCCTTTCTTAGTCTAACCATGTTCTCCCAATACATATCTACCCCCACTATAAGCTTGTCTACCTCTTCCATGGCTCTGATAGGTTTCTTGCACTTTTCCTTAGTGCACCCCTTCGTCAAATACCTGTTCGTCCGAGATCGATCCTGCTCAACCATCCCAGAAACAACGCCCAAACCCTCCAAGCTTAGCACTGTAACAGATTTAGAGATGTTTTTGTAGTGACCACTGGTCCCGGCTTTATCCAGGCCCCGCTGGAAACCCTCTCTCTCAGAAGTGGTCGATGGCCTAGATTTTCTAGAATGATGGTTTATTCTGCTCTCATTCTCAGCGGCCATCGTAACATCGATCAGCCCCTGCACATCTAGATCTAGGTCCATGATCGATGATTGAGCCTCCATTTTGTTAATGAGCAAACCAATCCCCATGGCCCAAATGTGAGAGGGTCCTGTTATAGTCAAAGGAAGCAAAACAATCTTTATTAGACAATGATATAGCATCCTTCGTCGCCAGGTAGGCGAGGTTTAAGTTACAACTTCAAGTTAATCCACCAGTGTCTATGCAGTGATATCACCTATCACCATACAGAGCGTTAATGGTAAGTGGAATCGGTTCGTCGGGCTTCCTCAAAGATTACCAAGGGAAAGCCAATGGCGGATGTAGTAGACCAGAAGTTAGAACAGTAGGCACACCTGGCACACACCGATATGACAGTGATTTATCACTCCTGGCCCCACACCACCATACAATAAACACAAGAAAAGCAATAGATGCTACTAAAATTTATCACTCCTGGCCCCACACTACCATACAACGCACACAAGAAAAACAATAGATGCTACTAACCCAGTCCGTCTAATATGAGGCACTGCAACATCCATCAACTCTCTATTTCCCTTCATGTGGAGACAAATTGAGTCAAAACAATGTCAACGAATTTACCATAACATACCTGAATGTAGAATCCTTCTCTGATCATGAAGGCAAGCAAAACAATAGATGCTACTAACCCAGTCCGTTTGATATCAGGAACTGCAGCACCAATCAACTCTCCAATTCCCTTCATGTAAAGACAAAGTGAGTCAAAAAAGTTTCAATGGATTTATCATCGGTAGGCAAAGTGAGTAAAACAGTTACAATGCATTTATCATCGGTAGGTATAGGTAGGTAAGATGACTAGGACATAGAGTTACAACTTACATGAACTGTGATGATTATTAAATATGGCCCAAGCAAGGTGAGCAAAAATGCAAATGCAATGCTTTGAAAATTGGCCATAAAAATCCTTGAGTAGATCTTTTTCTACACAATCTATTGGCAAACTCGATACCGAAGGTCATAGTTAAACAAATATTCTCTGATACTTTCCCTGAGCTCGAAGTTGTGCTTCTGTCCTGAGCTCTAAGTTGTACTTCTGTCGACATTTCAGATTTCCACTAGAGAAATCCCAAAAGAAGGGAGACTCCAATGTTGTGTAGAAGCCTCAGTTGCTAAAATAATCGGTTCAGACATTTCAGATTTGCACTAGAGAAATCCCAAAAGAAGGGAGACTCCAATGTTGTGTAGAAGCCTCAGTTGCTAAAATAGGTTCAGCGTTGTTTGATCGACCATACTAAGAGTGTCAAGAATTGTTCAATCCAAATGTAGACCATTCCTTTTTCATATTTATTTTTCACATTTATTGCTTCCTGCAGCTTTCTTTCAATTTTCAGTTCTTCCATCATAATTCTTTCGTGAGGCACCAAATCAATTTTGTACTTCTCCTGTATATGCTGAATTCGGTGCTTGAAATGGGGTTAATTTCTCCAGTGTTTTCAGTTCTACTACAAAAGCAATAAAAATAACATGTTGAAAGAGTGTCAAGAATTGTTCGATCCAAGATGTAGACCATTCCTTTTTCACATTTATTACTTCGTGCAGCTTGCTTTCAATTTTCAGTGCTTCCATCATAATTCTTTCTTGAGGCACCAAATCAATTTTGTACTTCTCCTCTATACGCTGAATTCGGTGTTTAAAATGGGGTTAATTTCTCCAGTGTTTTCAGTTCTACTGCTTAAACAATAAAAAGAACATGTTGAAATGTTACCAAGTGAGATTTAATATAAGGACTACAAAGAAACCTAATAAGGTGAGATAATGTAAATTTACATTAAACACCATCTTTTGTGTTTCATTTAGAGCTTGATTTCAAATTGTTATACTTGGCTTTATTGGTGTGGAAATCAATAGAGGTTTCATTGCGATACTTGGTATGAATCCCATGCTATCAAAATATCCCATGGCATCTCTTGGTTGACCTGAAGGCTGAGAAAATCTGATAACACCAAGAATCTGTTCAACATTAAAAGTAAGTGTGTTGAACATTAAAGCATAAGTCACAACTAAGGCCTCGATATCAAAGTTTGGATTATAAATTCACAGACTTTGATGCACGGTAAAATCTCATAACACTTACATAGGAGCCACTTTAAAAAGTGTGCGTTGAACACTAAATCATAAGTCACAATTATGGCCTCAATTTCAGAGTTGATCACAAATTGGCAGAGTTTAAAGGAAGAAGTAAAGGACCGAATCTCATAAAATTTTCATTCAAAAATATAACAGAAATTATACTGGGGTTTTTTTACCTGAATTTATTGCAGATATATGCTACAGTTGATGTTTTTTTCTTGGCTTATCTACATGTATAAATGAGGTGAAATATTTGATCACTACTTACTGAGGCAGCCTAAGGAGTGCCCAAGTGAGAATTATACTTATGACAGCAGTGCAAGTGAATGGGAAAATTATATTTATGACAGCAGTGTTGCTGATACCTACAGGTATATTTGATCAGTACTTACTGAGGCAACCTAAGGAGTGCCAAAGTGGGAATTATACTTATGACAGCAGTGCTAGTGAATGGGCAAATTATATTTATGGCAGCAGCACTAGTGAATGGGAAAATTATATTTATGACAGCAGTGTTGCTGATACCGACAGGGATACTTGACGACAGTGTTAGATGTTCTAAGAAGTTAGACTCTGTTTTTTCCCTTTGGATAGTCAAGCAAGAACATCATTTTAATTCACTCCAGTAAAACTGAAATTGAGTTCTGCCTCGACTGGTTTAGCAACTTGTGTAGCAGCTAAGGAGACTATCGAACTGGAACTGCTGTTAGTGGATAGAACCTGGTCGATCTACAACAGAAGGGAAGACGGGGGTATAAGACTAAAGCTTGTGAACATTTCTCTAATGGAGAACTATTATAGGGAATCATTTCAAGACCAGAAGGGGTATAAGACTAAAGCTTGTGAACATTTCTCTAATGGAGAACTATTATAGGGAATCATTTCAAGACCAGAAGGGTTCCGGTCCAAACCATTAAGGTTCAGATACATGGAAAGGAAGCCTTTTTCACATGTAGTTGAGTTCAGGAACTTCCCCAAATCTCCACCACTTGGATCATCTTTGCAAAGAATGCTAATACAATCTACAATCTAATAACCCTGTTTTATCCCTGCTATAAATTGTTTATACATTTATTTCCTAGAGATATTCTGTTGGCACCGTTTACATTCACATGTTTGAAGTGATTAGGACCTGCAATAGGATTCACAATTCTCAATTGTGCTCAAAACCATAATGGAACTTTCTAAATATGATGTAATCAAAAGAGGTAGTCTAACAGTTTTAGAACCCTCATTCCATCAACTCATGCTAGCTAAACATTTAAGTTATCTACGCTAACTACCTAAGCAAGAAAACCTATAACAAAGTATTAATGCAATTTCAATGTAGTGAATGAAACTGCAAATCTGAAAACCCTACCATATCTTTATACACCTCTATTAATATTGAAACAGAGATCATGCCACTAAAATCTAATGTAGAAAATTGAAATATGTTATTCAAGCAAAATTAAACAAACAAGCATGTAAAGTCAATATATTTTAAACAAACAAGCATGTAAAGTCAATACAACCATATATGCGAAGAAAAAGCAGAGCAACGAAATCCAGGTGTTTCTTAGATCTACCATAAGCCAATCAGCTATCAATAGCAAAAAAAAGTCGATAAAAGAACAAGCAAGAAATCATCAACCACAAGAACATGGCTGGTACCATATTTCACTGTAACAAGACAGTAACAAGGATCAACATGATACTTTAACGTGCATGGAATTGAGAGACTACCAATAAAACTTCAAAATAATGTAACGAAAAGACAATAACCAAGATCAACATGGTACTTTAACGTGCATGGAATGAAGATCCTAGCAATAAAACTTCAAAATTATGTAACGAAAAGTGGCAAACAGATAAAAGAGAGATTAAATACAAGAGGAAAATTATGATAGTGCATCCTTTAGCTTCAAAGATAACACGACTGGTGGACTTAATTTGGGGAAAAGAGGATTGTGGTTTAAACCATATACTACTTATTACCTACATGGATACATTATACCATGTACTAGTTGTTACCTTCATGCAAACATTGTGTTTATGTAATGCTTTAAGTTCAACAATGCAAATTTCCTTGACAATTTGAGAGTAAAAAATTGCAGTTAAAACAAATATAGGGAAAACCACAGCCTGCTGCATAGGACAGCATAGCATATGCAAGTTATAATTGTTGCTCCCAGATGGAAATATAGCTGGAAGAATGTGGGAAATGCCATAGTACGCATGCCCTCCATATTCTACTTACAAGAATCGAATCTTATATTTAAAGAGAATTTAGTCAAGCACGGCAGGTTTAGAGTAGGCTACCATATTGGATAGAAAACACCAAAGCGAAATTGATATTGAAATTACAATCTCCGGCTGTATAGAGTTCATCGATGCCTTCACGCAGAGTCTGCTCCATGGCTTTATCTTTGTTTTTAAATTCACATATTTGGTCACTTCAGAGAGTATTCAGTCATGCAGAGTCTGCTCCATGGCTTTATCTTTGTTTTTAAATTCGCTTGTTTGGTCACTTCAGAGAGTATTCTGTCCATAAGGGAACACTTCCCTTCCCCGTTGCTTAGAAGTTCGAGACTGATTGTTTAGAGAGAGTTTTGATACTTCTATAATCACTTGTGAATGACTTGTCGGTTGAGAGAGTTTTCCCCGTTGCTTAGAAGTTCGAGACTGATTGTTTAGAGAGAGTTTTGATACTTCTACAGTCACTTGTGAATGACTTGTCGGTTGAGAGAGTTTTTGTTAAATTTGGACAACTAGGTCCAAACTCCATCATGTGATGCTCAGATGAAGATTCCAATATTTGTATTGGATTCCTCTTTCGGAGAGGTGTAAAATCGATATGAAATTGATTTTAATCTGATGAGCAAAACATTTTGAATTTATTATTTATAATAAATTTAAGTGCAGGTTGGCCTTAAGGTTTTACACCCCCAACACATGTGTCAGACACCTCAATGATGGATATAAATACAGTCAACGTTGGAGAGCTTTTCACTCATCTCATCACACATCTTCTC